>CM066044.1:47197399-47457651 GCA_033557465.1 Ichthyophis bannanicus
CAGTTGCATAAGGGGCCTCAGTTTGCATAAATATTTTGCATAATGTTGCATTTGCATAATGAGCGTGCATGGATAAAGAACGACTAGAAAATTTTCTATATTACTATAATACCAAGAGTGGCCCGAGTGCCAACCGCCAGGCACATATAGGAAAACTACTACTAACACTGCCCATTTCGGGAACCCATAGCAAACCCCCCCCCCGGCGTATCATACCCAGCACTACCAGGAGATCACAAAGCACCACCAGGCAGACCCACCTATCAAAAGGCACCACCTGCAAATATTAAATCAAATACATTTCAGGAGAGAGAGAACAATAACCATGACCCATCCTACTGGAAAAATAAAGAAAAGAAAACCCCGAGAACAAAGTAGGCACTGGTCAAATAATAGGAATTACACAGAAATTACCTCAGTCACTGTAATAGAAATAAAACTATAAATAATTTCTTGTACCAAAGCACAGACATTAATGATGCACATTTCCCAGAGCCTGACATATTTCCAGTTAATAAATCTCAAAATAAACGAGATATTTTTTATACCTGTTTGTGCAGTTTTTTTTCAGTTTGCAATTGCTCCAGCCACTTCTGGTTTCTTCGTTGTCTTCTGCTATCTCCATCGTTCTGCTGTTCCATTTGTCCTTCCTGTCTCGTCTTCGTAGTTTTTTTCCATTTCTCTCTCTCTACATCTGCTTTTAAACATACTAATCTTTCTCCTTGTGCTCTTTCCTCCATTCCTATTGCCATCCACTCAGAATTTTACCCATCCATCCTCAATCCCCACTTACTTCCTCCCAATAACTGGGGGGCCAATTGTATATTTGTCCTTCTCTTCCAGACAAAATATTTTTTCCCCTCTCCAGTTCACTTTCCAGGCTCCATCCCATTCTAATTCCTCCCCCAACATCATCTCCCTTCTAGTTCCAGCCCCACCCAGCATCTGCTCCTTTCTAGTCCCTGCATCAGTCCATTTCCAGTTCCTATCCTTAGCCTCACCATCAGCCCAATTTCCAATCCTAGCCACCATCAGCCCATTTCCAATCGCAGCTCCCTCCCCTTCACAGCCAATTTCCATTCTCAAGCCCCCCTCCCCATCAGCCATTTGCAGTTCAAGCCCCCTTCCACTCAGCCCATTTCCAGTCCTAGCAACCCCCCCAGCCCATTACCAGTCCTAGACCCCCCATAGCCCATAACCAGTCATAACTTCCCCATAGCGCACTTCCAGTCTTACCCCCCCATCACCCCTTTTTTTTCAGTCTTACCCCCCCCATAGCCCATTACCAGTCCTAGTCCCCCCCCATAGCCCACTTGCAGTCGTATCCCCCATCACCCCATTTCAGTCTTACCTCCCCCTCATAGGCCATTACCCGTCCGAACCCCCCAATCAGCCCACCTCCAGTCCTAACCCCCATCACCCCATTTTCAGTCCTAGCCCCCACCATAGCCCATTACCAGTCATAACCCCCCCCCTGCCAATAGCCCACTTCCAGTCCTAACCCCTATCTGCCCATTTCCAGTCCTAGCCCCCACCATAGCCCATTACCAGTCATAACCCCCCCCCTGCCAATAGCCCACTTTCAGTCCTAACCCCCCCATCTGCCCATTTCCAGTCCTAGCCCCCACCATAGCCCATTACCAGTCATAACCCCCCCTGCCAATAGCCCACTTCCAGTCCTAACCCCCATCTGCCCATTTCCAGTCCTAGCCCCCACCATAGCCCATTACTAGTTATAAACCCCCCCCCCAGCCCATTACCAGTCATAACCCCCCCTGCCAATAAGCCCACTTCCAGTCCTAACCCCCATCTGCCCATTTCCAGTCCTAGCCCCCACCATAGCCCATTACCAGTTATAACCCCCCCCAGCCCATTACCAGTCATAACCCCCCCCTCCCCCTCTGCCAATAGCCCACTTCCAGTTCAGTCAGCCCTCCATAGCTCATTACCGGCCAACAAAAAAACCCCCAAAACCCTGGCTTCTGCTGCTGCCGTTGCCGCCGTGGCAGCAGCAGAATCAATTGTCAAATTAAAAAAAAAAACTGACTTCTGCTGCTCAAGCAGCTGTCCTGCGCCACCTTTCCCTCTGCCCGGAGATCCGACTCTGCTCTATCAGCGGCGTGCTTTTCAAGACGCGACGAGAGTATTCCCCTCTCGCGCGGTTTTTCAAGCCGCGCGAGAGGGGAATACTCTCTTCGCGGCTTGAAAAGCACGCCGCTGAGAGCAGAGTCGGATCTCCGGGCAGAGGGAAAGGGGCCGCAGGACAGCTGCTTGAGCAGCAGAAGTCAGTTTTTTTTTTTAATTTGACAATTGATTCTGCTGCTGCCACGGCGGCAACGGCAGCAGCAGAAGCCAGGGTTTTGGGGGATTTTTGGTTTTCCGCCGTCGCGGGCCGCACAAAGTTGTCTCGCGGGCCGCATGCGGCCCGCGGGCCGCGTGTTTGAGACCCCTGCTGTAGAAATAAAACTATAAATTAATTTCCTCTTGTACTAAACAATGCGCAGACGTTAATGATGCACATTTCCCAGAGCTGACATATTCCAGTTAATAAATTCAAAATAAAGAGATATTTTTCTACCTTTTGTGCATTTTTTTTCAGTTGCAATTGCTCCAGCCACTTTCTTCTGGTTTCTTCGTGTCTTCTGCTAACTCTCCATCGTCTGCTGTCCATTTGTCCTTTCTTCTTTCTTCTAGTTTTTTTCCATTCTCTCTCTTTACATCTGCTTTAACATACTAATCTTTCTCCTTTTGCTCTTTCCTCATTCCTATTTCATCCACTCAAATTTTACCCCTCCATCCTCAATCCCCACTTACTCTCCCAATAGCCGGCCAATTGTAGATTTTTCATCCCTCCCACACAAAATATTTTTCCCCTCTCCATTTCACTCTCCCAGCCCCATCCCATTCTAATCCTCCCCCAACATCAGCTCCCTTCTAGTTCCAGCCTCACCCAGCATCCGCTCCCTTCTAGTCCCTGCATCAGCCCATTTCCAGTCCTATCCGAGTCCCTACATCAGCTCATTTCCAATCCCAGCCCCCCATCATCCCAGTTCAAACCCCTACTTGGAGTGGAGGAGTGGCCTAGTGGTTGGGGCAAGGTACTTCAGGCCAGAAGGTCAGGGGTTCAAATCCCACAAGAGGACAGCAACCTTGGGCCGGAAGGACTGGGGTTTCTAGTCCCACAGGTGCTCCTTATGGTCTTGGGCAAGCCACTTAACCCTCCATAGCCCATGTTCCCTGTAAAATAGTTATCTCCAAGTTATAATGCCCTGTTCAATGTAATTTCAGTTTGTTCAATGTAAACCGCACTGATGCAGAATAGCGCGGTATATAAGAGAATGTAAATAAAAATAAATAAATAAAAATTTCTAGTCCTTTCCTAGCCCCACCATCGGCCCATGTCAAATCCTAGCTCCCCTCCACTCAGCCCAAGTCCAATCCAAGCCCCCCATGAGCCTACTTCCAGTTCTAGCCCCTACATGAGTCCATTTCAATCCAAGCCCCCACCACAGCCCATTTCCAGTCCTATCCTAGGTGCTCCATCAGCCCATTTCCTGTCCTAGCTCCCTCCCCTCACAGCCCATTTCCATTCCAAGCCCCCCTCCCCATTAGCTATTTTCTGTTCAAGCCCCCCTTCCACTCAGCCCATTTCCATTCCAAGTCCCCGTCCCCATCAGCTATTTGCAGTTAAAGCCTCCCCTTCCACTCCGCCCAATTCCAGGCCTAGCCCCCCATAGCCCATTTCCAGTCCTAACCCCCCCATCAGCCCACAGCCCATTACCAGTCCTAACCCCCCTTACCCCCCATCTGCCCAGGGAAAATTTAAAAAAAAAAGCTGGCTTCTGCCGCTGCCGCCATGGCAAGATACATCAAAACTCCCCCAAACCACAGTACATGCCCCTTTTATTCAAATCCATAAAATTAGAGTAGCAGCCTAAACGTTTTTAGTCATTGTTCCATTCAAATGCACTTATCTGAATTAGTACGCGCGACGTGCACGTTTCGGGGAAACAGCCCCTGTATCAAGCGCTCCCAAAACTGAAGTCCAATGCCACCAAGGCATTTCGATAACCGTTGAAAAACGCTGAACTCCAAGTCATCAAAAAGAAGGTTACAGCTTTGGGATTGGCCAACTGAGAACTGCCCATCACAGAAAACACCAATCACGTAAAGGAAATCCCCACTCATCAGGGGAAGCCCTGTCATGAAAGGTGACGTATCAGCCCACTTCTAACCAATCAATGTCACGGTTCATTCCTGTAGGAAACACAGTACTAATTCAGATAAGTGCATTTGAAAGGAACAATGACTAAAAACTTTTAGACTGCTACTCTAATCTTATGGATTTGAATAAAAGGGGCATGTATTGTGGTTTGGGGGAGTTTTGATGTATCTCTCCCTTCACAATTTATGTCCGACAAAAAATTGATTTGGAAGGGGATTTTACGGTAATTTGGTGTTGTGTTCTGATTATTATTTACCGTTTTTGGGGCATTAGAATTTTGGCTGCTGCCATGGCAGCAGCAGAATAGACTGTCCTGCGGGGCCCCCCCTGCCCGGCTGAGCTCTCCCTGCCCGGCTGAGCTTGTCCGCGACGGCTTTCAGATCCGCGAAGAGAGAGTGTCTTACTGTCTCCCTCGCGGCTCTGTTAAGCCTGCAGGGGCTGATGGGAAATTTCCCATCAGCCCCTGCGGGCTTAACAGAGCTGCGAGGAGACACTCTCCCTTTGCGGATCTGAAAGCCGTCATGGAGAGACTCAGCCGGGCAGGGGGGGGGGCCCCACGGGACAGTCGATTCTGCTGCTGCTGCGGCGGCAGCAGCAGCAGACGGGTTGTTTTTTTTAAATTTAATTTATTTTTAAAGCAGAATGTTCTTTGCGCGGGGCCCCCTGAAACGCGGGGCCCTGTGCGAAAAACATTCTTGCTCAATGGGCGGGCCGGCCCTGCTTATGATAGAAAACAGCTCTCTTGGACGATTAAGGGAAGAGATTAGTATTTTGGTGTGGTAATCCCTTTTTGTTTTATTAATTGTATCTTTGTAACTATTGAGTAAATTATTGTAGAGTTGTTTGTTTTGTTGTGTTTTGTTCAGCCTCCACTTTTTTTCTTGTTTTCTTAATTGCCTTCTTAGTTTTGTAAGCTCATGTGTGTACCATTTTTCAGAGTTTTTAGTGGTTTTCTTGTGGTTTGTGATAGGGGGAGTAGCAGCATTTTGAATAGTATAGCATTATTAATGTCCGTGGAGTCAGCTGGGACAGTTATAAGTTTGGACAGAATGTTGTCCAGAAAGGTGTCTTTATTAAAGTGGGAAAATCATTTAGTTTGAAGTTTTGTGTCTGACTTCGAGGTCTGGAAATTGATTAGTGGTATATGGAAGGTCACCAGATGTGGTCAGACCATGGAACCTCGTTTATTACAGGGGGTGTGTACAAGTAGTGGTTCATAGTTTGGTCTGGTATGAAGATGAGATCAAACAAGTTACCCTTTATGTGTGTTGGTGAATGTATAATTTGATGAAATCACGTCTGTCATTGAGTCTAGGAAAGTGGAAGTGTTAGTGGGGTTGAGGGATGGGAGATTGAAGACTTCTAGAATGATGTGAGGTTTCTTCATTGATGCAGAGTATGCTGATTCGAGTATGTGAGTTAAGTTGTTGTGGTCAGGTGATGGTGTCTATATAGGAGACATAGTGAGATATTCCTGTTCCCTATTTCAAAGATATCCATTCCTTCTATATTACTTAAAATTGTAGGGGTAAGTTTGAGTTATTTTTTGCTTAGTATGATTACCCCCCTCCTCTTTTTGCATTACGGTGGCAGTGAAATAGATCATATCCTTGAATTTGTAGTTGGTTTATAAGTATATTGTCAGTGTGTGAGAGCCATGTCTCAGTAGCACAGAGGATGTTTGGTTTTTCATCCCTGAAGATCGGTAATTATCGGTATCTTGTTTCTTATGGATATCACATTAATACGTATGCATTTTAATTGTGTGAGGAGATATCCATTGCTTGACCCAATACAAGCAGTGCAGAACCTGTGTCTTTTGGGGAAACTGCTAGGTACTTGTGACCTAGATTGGCCATTGTTGGAAACAGGTTACTGAGCTTGATGGACCTTGGTCTGACCCAGTATGGCATATCTTATGTTCTTATGTTGCTATACCACTCCTACTCTATATAAAGAATATACAGAGTCATTATACCATAAAGATCAAGTGGAGCAATAGCCATTTCAACCTGTACCTTATGATCAGGAACCATTGGTGACGAAAGAAGAAGTCAAAGCAGCATTGAAAGCGTTATGAAAGAACAAAGCATTGGACATTGATGGCATTCTCCTTGAAATATTACAGAAATCGGATGCAGCTGTTACCATACTTACAAGGCTCTGCCAGGAAATTTAGAAGACAACATCATGGCCGAATGACTGGAAAAGATCTGTGTTTATACCAATACTAAAGAAAGGTGATGCAACTGACTGTGAAAATTATCACACAATTGCTCTTATCCTACATGCCAGCAAGATTCTACTCAAAATTCTACAACCATACCTAGAACTAAAACTGCCTGAAGTGCAAGCAGGGTTCAGGAAAGGGTGAGGAATGAGAGACATTATTGGGAATGTGAGATGGATCCTTGAAAAAACAAAAGAATACCAAAAGGATATCTACTGTATATATTTGTTTTATTGACTAAACCATGAGAAACTTTGGGCCACATTAAAAAGCATGGGTATATCACAACAGAATCAACCGTTCGAATGGAACTAGGAGAAACAGAATGGTTTAAAATCAGCAAAGGTGTATGACAAGGCTGCATACTTTCCCCCTACCTCTTTAATTTATATGCAGAACAGATCATCAGAGAAGCAGGACTGTATAAAGACAACCAAAGTGTGAAGATTGGTGAAAGACTCATCAACAACCTTCGCTATGCTGTTGATAACCACAGCATGACGGAAAGTGAAGACGATCTGAAACATTTGCTTTTCAAGATCAAGGAACATAGTCTTAATATGGGCCTGCACCTTAATGTAAAGAAGACAAAGATCCTGACAACTGGCAAAATCAATAAGTTCATCGTTGATGGAGAAGAAATTGAAATAGTTGACAACTTTAACCTATTTTGATCAACTATCAATAAAGAAATGACAAGCAGTCAAGAAATCTGACAACACATTGCTCTTGGCAGAATGGTTATGAAGGACCTAGACAAGATTTTTAAGAGCAGAGATGTCTCTGTCCATACAAAGATTTGACTTGTTCAAGCCATGGTATTAACGTCATATGGATGCGAAAGCTGGACAGAGGAAAAGATTGACAGGAAGAAAATTGATGCCTTTGAATTATGGTGCTGGCGACGAATAAGCGTAGTTACTCACCTGTAACAGATGTTCTCCAGGAGCAGCAGGAATCAGTCCTCACATATGGGTGACGTCGGCGCCGACGGAGCCCTCGCGGAGCAATTTTCCCCAGCTTTCAAAGAAAGCCTTTGGGAATTGCAGCGCGCATGCGCGGCCCTCTTCCCGCCCAAGGGTGCCATCTTGCTCAGTCAGATGACATAGCAAAAGACAGCAAAAAGTAGCAAAAACGAAAGCATAAAACTGCAACTCCAAGGGGAGGAGGGAGGGTTGTGAGGACTGATTCCTGCTGCTCCTGGAGAACACCTGTTACAGGTGAGTAACTACGCTTTCTCCAGGACCAAGCAGGAAGTCAGTCCTCACATATGGGACTCCCAAGCTTAAGGCTACTGGAGACCCTAAGCACAAAAATGAGCTCCCTCTAGCTCAGCAGCACAGAAGGAAGGAATCTTCTCTGAATACGTCTCCAACCGGTAGCCAAACATCCGGGATGGAGGGTAGGAGTTGCCTATACCTCGAAGAGGTTACGGAGGACTGCCTGTCCGAAAGCACTGTCCCTGCGGCACTCCCTCTCCAGGCAGTAATGGGCTGCAAAAGTCTGGCTTGAAGACAAAGTAGCGGCCCGGCAGATGTCTGACAACGGAACAGAGCGGAGGTAAGCCACTGACGTAGCCTTCGCCCGAACACGATGAGCGGTGACTCTACCTTCAGCACGAGGCCCGCAGCCTCGTAAGCCCAAGCGATGCAGTCCGCAATCCAGATGGACAGAGTACGCTTGGAGACAGGGAGCCCCAACTTGTTGGGGTCATAAGACACGAAGAGCTGAACAGCCCTTCGGTGCCCCCGCGTACGGTCCAGGTAGAAGTTCAGCGCCCTTCTACAGTCCAGGGTATGCAGGACCATTTCAGCTCGGCTGGAGTGTGGCCTGGGAAAGTAGGTCGGAAGTACCACCTCCTGGTTGATGTGAAAAGGGGAAACCACTTTAGGAAGAAACTTAGGGTGAGTCCGTAGGACTACCCGGTTCTTGTAGAACCTAGTGTAAGGAGGATCAGATACCAGGGCCTGCAGCTCACTAACGCGTCTAGCAGAAGTGAGGGCCACCAAGAACAAGGTTTTCCAGGAAAGAAAACGAAGAGGACAGGTAGCCATAGGCTCAAAAGGCGGACAGGTAAGCCACTGTAAAACCACATTGAGATCCCAGTTCGGGGCTGGCGGGCGCAAAGGTGGTTTAAGGAGTAGAAGGCCCCGGAGAAAACGAGCCACCAGAGGGTGGCTGGAAAGAGGCCTACCCTCCACCGGTAGGTGGTGCGCAGAAATAGCACTGAGGTGTACCTTGACCGAGTTGGACTTAAGTCCAAGATTGGAAAGGGAAAGCAAGTACTGCAATACCACTGATGCTGAACAGGAGAAGGGGTCTTGAGACTGCTGAGTACACCAGACGGAGAACCAACGCCACTTAAGAGCGTAGGACTTCCGGGTGGAAGGCCTCCTGGAGGCCAAGACGACCTCTTCCACATCTGGAGGTAGCTGGAGAGGAGCAAGGACTACCCTTTCAGCAGCCAGGCCATCAGATGAAGGGACCGAAGGTTGGGGTGCAGGAGCGTCCCCTGATCCTGCGAGAGGAGGTCGGGCTGAAACCCCAGAGGAAGAGGTGTGTCCACCGCCAGCTGCAGCAGAAGCGGGAATCAAGGTTGTCTCGGCCACCGGGGAGCCACTAGGATCACCGACGCCTTGTCTCTGAGAACCTTGAAGAGCGTCCGAGACACCAGGGGCAAGGGCGGAAAGGCATACAAGAGGCCTGTGGACCATGGAATCAGAAAAGCATCCGCCGCCACCCGGAGAGGATGCGGCTGTCAAGAGCAGAATCTGGGAAGCTGTCGGTTCAGAGGACTGGCGAACAGATCCATGATGGGGAGGCCCCACCGGAGAAAGATCCGCTGAACCACAAGCGGATCCAACCTCCACTCGTGCGGTTGGAGGACCCTGCTCAGTTTGTCTGCCAGGTAGTTTTCTTGACCTGGGAGATAGACAGCTTTGAGGACGATGTTGCGATGGACGGCCCAAGAGCAGAGCTTCTGTGCTTCCTGACAGAGAAGGAAGGAGCCGGTTCCGCCTTGCTTGTTCACGTAGAACATGGCAACCTGATTGTCTGTCTGGACAAGTACCGACTGGTGAGAAATCAGGTGAGAGAAGGCTTTGAGCGCTAGGCGGATGGCTCTGAGCTCCAGGAAGTTGATCTGCTGAGCGGACTCCCAAGGAGTCCAGAGACCCTGAGTACAAGTCCCTTGGCAATGTGCTCCCCAACCGTGGAGAGAAGCATCGGTTGTCAGGACCTGAGAATGTGTAGGGGGCTGAAAAGTCACCCCGAGTACTAGGTTTGGCAGGTGAAGCCACCATCACAGAGAGGAGACCAGCTGGTCGGAGATCTGTACGGAGTCCGCTAGGCCCCCAGTGGCCTGATGCCATTGTTTGCGAAGGCACCATTGAGCAGGTCGCATGTTCAGGCGGGCATAGGGGGTTACATGGACCGTGGAAGCCATATGGCCGAGCAGTCTCAGAAATTGCCTGGCCGAGACCAGAGAATTGCTGTGAAAGCGGCTGGCGAGATCCATGAGCCGTTGGGCCCTGTCCAGAGGCAGGAAGGCCCGCGCCTGAAGAGTGTCCAACCTGGTGCCGATGAATTCTAGATCTTGAGAGGGGAGCAAAGTGGACTTTGCGAAGTTTATGACAAATCCCAAGTGCTGGAGCAGAGCCACCATGCGATGAGTAGCCTGAGTGGCTTCTTGGGCAGACTGGGCCCTGATGAGCCAGTCGTCCAGGTATGGGAACACAAAGAGACCCTGAAGTCTCAGATAGGCCGCCACCACTGCTAGGCATTTGGTGAACACTCTGGGGGCGGAGGATAGGCCAAAAGGCAGTACTCTGTACTGGTAATGGCGTCCGTCCACCACAAACCTGAGGTATTGTCTGTGGTCTGGATGAATAAGGATATGAGTATACGCATCCTTCAGATCTAAGGAGCATAGCCAGTCTCCCTGCTGGAGGTAGGGCAGCAGGATTCCAAGGGTAAGCATTTTGAACTTTTCCTTTGCAAGGAACTTGTTGAGGTTTCGCAAGTCTAGGATGGGCCTGAGGCCTCCTGTTCTTTTCGGAATCAGGAAGTATCGGGAATAAAACCCCTGACCCTCCAGGTGGTGGGGCACCGGTTCCACGGCTTGTTCCTGAAGAAGACTTGCTAACTCCTGAAGGAGTAAGTCCCTGTGCAGAGGAAGTCTGGAAGGCTCCCCTGGAAAGTAGGAGGGAGGTACCTGGTGAAAATGAAGAAGATAGCCCTTTTGAACTATCTGGAGCACCCAGGTATCTGTGGTGATGTTGGACCACCTGTGGGCAAAGTGGACCAGCCGGCCTCCTGTGCTGAGAGAAACCAGCTGAGGGGGAGAGGCTATGCTGAGAAAGTCAAAAACCCCCACCCTGCTGAGCAGGGGCCGGTGGTGCATGCTTGGGGGCTTGCTGCCTACGGGACCCATTACCCCGTCCCTTGGCCTGCTTTCCCTGTGGGGGAGCTGGTGAGGCCTGATACTGACGGTAGTATTTATAGGCAGCCCCCTTCCTCGGGTAAAAGGGCTTTTTCCCCGAGGCCTTCTTCTTTAGAGAAGGGGCAGAGGTCTTCCTTGAGAGATGAGTCCTGGTGAGAGTCTCCGTCTCAATTTGTGCAGCCTTCTCATCCATGGGCTTGCCAAAGAGGTTATCACCTCGGCAGGGGACATCGACCAACTTGTCCTGCACCAAGGGCTCGAGGTCGGACGTCTGAAGCCAAGCCTGGCGGCGTCCACCGATGCCGGCCGCGGCTACTCGAGCCGAAGCCTCAAAACCATCATAGGCTGCTCGAGAGATAAACTTGGAGCACTCCCGAATACCAGTAGACAAGGATTGGAACCTCTGCAAAGGTTCGTCGGAGAGACCAGCAGAGAACCCGGCTATTTCCTTAGCCAGGTCTCGGAAATACATGCCCATGTAGAGCTGGTATGTCTGGACTCGACAAGCAAGCATAGAGCCCTGGAAGCACTTCCTACCGAGGGCATCCAGGCTTCGGGCTTCCCTACCAGGGGGCACCGAAGAGTGCATTTTTTGACTCTTCAGTCTATGCATGGCCGATTCCACCACCATGGAATGGTGCGGTAGTTGTGCCTTTTGGAACCCAAGGCTCTTGCGGACTCGATAAATGGCATCGACCCGCTTGCTTAACACCGGCGACGACGCCGGGCTCTCCCACATGTGGAAGAGAAGCCGTTCCAGCATGGGAGGAACCAGTACAATAAAGGCCTCCTTCGGGGGAGAGTCATATTGGAGGGCATCGAGTTCTTCGACTCGAGGCTCCTCCTCGGGATCTGCAGGGAAGGCCAAGGCTTTGGCCATATCCCTCACGAAGTCCGAGAACCGGGTATCCTCCGGGGGGGGGGGGGACCGTCTCCGAGGTTCGGACTCGGGGGAGTCTGAAGGGACACACCGAGTCCAAAAGGAACCAGGTGACTCTTCGTCCTCAGATTCCCAGGCCGACTCCTCGGAGGAGGAGTCGACTGGCTCCGGTCGGGCGGGCACTGAAGCCATCCGCCCCGACGCCAAGGGAGTCGGCGTCGACGACCTCGGTCCCGAACGGGAGGCCGAAGGAGACCTCGACCGAGGATCGACTCGAGCCCTCATGGACTCGAGGATCGGCTCGGTCTCCGGGGTCGACGTCCCGGCGGTCAGGGCAGAAGCGCCAGCGAGGCCAGCGATCAATGCCCGCTGCTGGTCCAAGAAGGCAGACAAACTGCACTCCAAGGCCGTCAACCTGAGTCCGAGCTCAGGAGACCCAGCAGCCCCCGACTCGGGCCCAGATGGCGTCGGGCCCGACGTCGGGTCCTTCGGAGGCGAGTCCACGAGGACAACAGTACTTACGTGAGCGGGCAAGTCCACCTCGAATCGAGGATGTTTTGACGGCCTCTCCGACTCCAAGGACCCGGGACGGGAATCGGGGCTATGCGACCTGGCCCTCGAGGAACCAGGAGCGTCCACCGATCCCGCCCTCGCGGGTTTCTTCTTCCGATGATGCTCCCGGGTAGGAGACCCCCTTTCAGAGGAACTCCGACGATGCTCAGGACCAGAGTCCCGAGACGTCGAAGCCTCTGACAAGGTCCGAGCCCGGCCGGAGTCAGAGAAGATACGCTCTCGCTGGTGCTGCCGACTCCTCAATGCTTTTGAGGACATTTTGCCGCATGGTCCGCAGATCATGGGGTCATGATCTGGGCCGAGGCAGCGGAGGCAGAAGTCATGAGTGTCTGTAAGAGACATAAGTTTCTTACAGAGGTCACACTTTTTGAAACCACTGGCCGCCATCGGGGGAAAAAGGGCCCCTGTGAGGTCGAATGACCGGGCAGCCAGGGAAAAAGGAAAAAAAAAAAAAGCGCGAAATCTGTCACGAAGGACAAAAAAATGAAAAATAAAGGACGGACTCGCAACCAGCGTCGCGAGTCTGGGCGGGAAAAGAACCGGCGTCGAACCGAAGAAAAAATAGAGAAAAATCAACTTTTCTGCGGGGATTCACAGGCAATGTCTGTAGGGCTCCGCGGAAAAAAGAAGACTGAGCAAGATGGCACCCTTGGGCGGGAAGAGGACCGCGCATGCGCGCTGCAATTTCCAAAGGCTTTCTTTGAAAGCTGGGGAAAATTGCTCCGCGAGGGCTCCGTTGGCGCCGACGTCACCCATATGTGAGGACTGACTTCCTGCTTGGTCCTGGAGAACTGTGTATACCATAGACTGCCTGAAGAACAAACTAGCCAGTTCTAGAGGAGATCAAACCTAAGCTTTCTTTAGAAGCTTAGATGACAGGACTTCAACTTTCATACTTTCGACAAATCATGCAAAGAGATGGTTAGAGAAAGACATCATGCTTGGCAAGGTAGAAGGTCAACACAAAAGAGGAAGGCCAGCAATGAGATGGATCAATACAATAACAGTAGCAACGGGTGCCATTCTATTAACAATGAGTTGCCTGACAGACCAAACACAGTTTAGGACAACTATCCAGAGGATCGCAATGAGTCGACATCAACTCGACAGCACTTAACAACATAACAGACCACTTCCAATCTTATTTCAACCCAACACAGCACAGAGACCATATTTGCTGCCATCCTAAATGAACTATGTAACATTTTGGACAAGGGGAACTCTATAGTCTTTAAGCAACTACACCTACCAGCAGAGTTTGACATAATTAATCACAATCTTCTTCTAGAAGTACTAAATAAAATAGATATTCATGGCAAAGTACTAAAATGGTTTGAGGGCTTCCAGGAAAAACGTGTCTGTAAGAGTTTGCTGGAGTGGAGGAGTAGCCTAGTGGTTAGAGCAACTGCCTAGTACCCAGAAGATCAAGGGTTCAATTCCTACTGGCACTCCTTTTGACCTTAGGCAAGTCACTTTACCCTCCATTGCCTCAGAAGAAAAGGCTAGCAATCTACTTCCGGTGATACATTGCCAAGAAAACTCAGAGATAGCTGGGTCACTATGCATCAACACTGACTTGATGGCACTAAAAAAAAAAAAAAAAAAGTTTGCTGGAATGATAAAACTATCAGATCCCAAGATTCTAACTTCAGGAGTCTTTCAAGGTTCTCCACTATCACCAATTCTATTAAAAGTTTTCTTCAGCCCCCTAGGAAAATACCTCATGGATCTTGAACCCAACATCACATTCTACTTTTACAATGATATTGTAGCACTAATTCTAGGCCTCACCAATACTTTTCATGATCTCTTATCGCACTACTTTGACTTATTTCTGGATGCTTTCCATAAACTCGAAATAAACCTTGAGAAGACCAAACTATTATGGGTAAACTGCACAAACAGAGACATCCTTCACAATAGAAGGAAACAAGATTATATATAGCAACAAAATCAAACTCTTAGAAATAATTTCTAATCTCATCATGAACTCACAAATCTCATCCTTATCCAAGAAGCTCTTCCTGATCCTGTGATCACTCTGACAAATCTGGGACTTCATCACCACCAACCATTTTTGCAAAACAGTCCAAGTAATCATTCTCCCCAGTCTTGACAACTGCAATACAGTCTACCTAGATTTAGCCAAACAGCAAATTGCTTGATTGCAACCTTTCAAAACATGGCAGAGAAACTAAATTATAGAGCCTCTAGATTTGACAGCATCTCCACATATCTTGAAAAGCTCCACTAGTTCCCTATTGAAGGGAGAATCTGCTTTAAACTCATACTATTCATTTTCAAATTAGAAGGTCTAGCACCAGTCTACATGCCTCACCTAAAAAGTACCTGTTTGTAAATACATGTAAACCACTCTGATGCGTAAGTAAAGGGCAGTATATCAAATGCCTTAACCATAACCATAACCTTATCCAAAATTACAATCCACCCAAAGAATTTCGATCTTCTGAAGCTTGCAAAATCACAATATCACCCTCAAATCATTCTGACTTATGGATATCTTAAAAAAAAGCTCTCTCAGCAACAGCCTCAAAGGTCTTGAATAATCTTCCAATGAAGAGACTTATGGTCTTCACGTCTTTCAGAGAATCCCTGAAAAGATGGATTTTCCAGAAATTTTTAAAACACATTGGTTAAAAAATCTCCACCTGTACTCTACTGCCTCTCCTAAAGTTCCTCAGGTTTCTCTCTTCAACCCAACCTTATTTTATCACAAGTTTTACAAGCTACTTTTAAAGTCCAAGAAACCCTGTCTCACCATTATGTTTTTCTTCTATTCCTTCTCCCCTTACTTCAATTGTTCTAACGCTTTATTTTTAATCCGCTCTGAGCTCTACTCTGTAGAGTTCAAGCAGAATATACTAAAATATATTAAGTTTGTATACCACACAAGAAGCCTGGTTGCGGGGAGGACAGTATAGAAGCAGTAAATGAAACTAAATAAAATATACAAAGGAAAGAAAATATGAGTTCTCTTTAATGGTTTGTATTATAATATAAACTGTTTTGATTTTACGATAAGGTGATATAACAAAACTTGTTAAATAAATCAATAAATTTTCTCTATAAAATCTAGGAAACAAATCAGGCACTAATTAATCATAACCCTAATTTTTGAAGAAAGTGGGTCACTGTGATATGCCTCTTTAGTGCAGTTTTATATCCTACTTCTGTAAAGTTTGATTAAGCTGAAAGGTTTTTCTTTAATATTAGCACACCCTCATGCCCTTTAAGAAAGGAAAACCTGTCATTCCTAAAACATCAATAGCTTTTGTGGTGACCACTGCTACTTATCATTTATGGCTTATTTGGATTTGTTATACTGCTTTTAAACAAACAACAAAGCAGTGTATAATAAAATAAAAAAGTAATCTAAGGAAAGAGCAGGACAATCTCTTTAGATACAGGCCATCCTTAGCCTACAACCAAACCATTATTCCCTTCAAATGCCAGATTAAACACTTTAAAATTTTTAAATGATTCTTCAAACCAAAGATGAAGCGGCAAGGAATTCCATAATGTAGGTGGCTATAAAAGAAGGCGACGGACCGGCGTTTGCTCTCAAGTTTAATGTGAATGATGGGAGGGATATTGAGACTAAAACCATAAATAGCCTGATGAGCTCTTGCTGGGGTATGTAGAGAGATGAGGGAAGTACATTGGGATGTCCATACGGAGGATCTTATGTGTCAATATAAGAATTTTGTACTGAAGTCGATAAAGAACAGGGAGCCAGTAATGTTGATATAGGAGGGAAGTAACGTGATTGAATTTGCGTGTGCAACAAAGAATCCGAAATATGGAAACTATACCATAAAATGCATAACTAATGTTTTTTTAAATGTGGGAGTCAATAAAAATATAGGGGCCAATTTTCAAAGCCCTTTTCTAGATAGCCTACAGGGAGGCTCTCCAGATAAAGGCGCTGAGAGAGAGATTCAACAGCACTATCAGGATAGTACTGCTGAATATCTCTACAGACATCCCCATCACTAATCAGTTGGTGCAGGGGTGGTCTGTGGATGGAGCTATAGCAATGAGGCCACTATTTGGATACATGCCAACCTTATCCGCATAGCAGAAACATTTTCAGACTTCCTTATCCAGATAGTTTAGACTACCTGAAAATTGGGTATGAATTGCTATCTGGATAAGTTGACTGAAAATCACCACTATCTAGAAAAGGCTGGTATTTATCTGAATAATGGCTGCACAATGTAGATATTCAACAGCAACCACTATCTGAATATAACAGCTGAATATCCAGTTTATATTTAAACGTTGTGTTATTTACATATCAACCATTTTGAATAAGTGGCAGACAATGTGCATGTTAAAATGTTAATAAATGAGTGATGCAATAAAAACTAAGTGTGTGTGAAATGAAAGATGTCTCGGATACTGAGAATGGAATACAACAAACTAATAAATCATTGAAAAAACAGTACGCCAACTACAAGACCATATTGACATCAATGCCCCACTGGACATCCATCAGCACGGTTTTAAACCCCAACACGGAGTTGAAACACAAAGAACAAACTGCTAACTCTTTTACTACCTCATTGACTGATACCCACCATCCTAACCAGCAGGAATATGTAGACTACATAAAATCAAAAACCAACATCCTGACGTGCTCCATCGCACCGCAAACAGATGACCATGAAACGATAGAAGAGCATCAAACCTGGGAAGACTTCAGCATACCATCAAAACAACAAATTGAGGACATAATTAGTGGCCCCAACACAACAGTCTAACCATCAGACCCATGCCCAGTAGCTTGGATCAAAGCCACTAAAACCCAGCTCTCCCATCACATTCATAAAATCGTCAAAGAATCATTCCAAGTGCCCCTGCCACCTCAGTTCACTACTGATGTCAATGTTTTTTCCTGCATCTCAACGACATTTCAACATCATCACTGCCTGCTTTTTTAACATCTACAGATAAGTGTCCGGAGAGTTTCTTTCTTTTTTGTAATATGATAGTTTAAGGACTGTGCCAAGCTGTTTGTAAGCCTGCTGGTAGCCTGCCTTCGTTTTATTTGTGAGGTTTGGCTGGAGGTTTTTAAAGACCGCTGATGTGATTACTTGTCTGTTCATTGATTCAGACGTTATTTTCGTCTTCTGACAGACTTGACTCCTTTTGTCTTTACATTGGAGCTTACTGAGGTCTTCTTCCTCCTATACTGGTGGGTCTGCAGCATTGGGGTTTGTTGTGTCCATTTGCCTTTTTATCTCATGCGTATATTTGTTTTTTCTTTTCTTTCTTTTTGTTTTTTGTTGGGGTAGTAACTTTTTTTGTATGATACCAAAAGAACAGACAAATATAGAACCACAAGAGAAGGATGAAACACCTACCACCACTGGGATACAACTCAAGTCAATCCCAGGTCAATAAAGAGTAAAATGCAATCCACTCACCACTACCTCATTACATACCTTACACTCCTACACACTTTCATACCATACACACAGGGCATAAGACCAAATGAACAAATCCCCTTGTTACACCTACATACCACCCAACCTGAATGGATACCAAACCCACCCCTCTCTAAAGAACACCAACATGCTAAGCCTTCAGTCCACAAACCACATAATACCACACGTACTACACATACCCACCTCACAAATAGGGTACACACTAACCCAATCACAACAACCAACACTAAATGTGCCCTACTAAATGCCAGATCAATCAGGAACAAACTAAATACTATCCTCGACCTCATACATGACAAAAGACTAGATATAATATGTATCACGGAAACCTGGCTTGATGACTCTGACCAGGTAATATTAAATCAGATCATCCCAGAAGGTTACACAGCATTTAATTGCATCAGGACCCAAAAGAGAGGTGGAGGAGTGCTAATATTGACCAGAAAAGAATACAGATTCAAAACAATCTCTAACGCAAACACGACAGAATCCAACACAATCACCATAGCCAACAAACACCTCAGCATCTCCCTCACCTCCAGACCCCCTGGAACCACAACAGAATATCTCTCTAAGGTACTTGAAGCAATATGTGCACACAGCAAAAAGCTCAAACCCCTCATTGCACTAGGAGACTACAACCTAACCTCCACATCCACCAAGGAAGCTACATCATTCCTAAAAGCCATGGAATCACTAAAATACTACCAAGCTATCAACACCCCAACACACCAACACGATACAACTCCGGATATAGTTTTTATCCCAAAGCACTTGGTGGATCAGGGCAAGACCACAACACCAACAATCACACCAGTTCCTTGGTCAGATCATCATCTATTTGAATTCACATTAACCCTAAATGAGGGCTCTTGTCATCATTATAGTCCTATACTCCTTCATGTATTTTGTGTTCTTTGTCGCAGGGATTATTTTCTGTTCCAGCTATTGCTTTGGTATAGAAGATGATTACCCATACTCATGTTTTCTCTGTATGGGGGCCCATGATTTGGAATTCTCTTCCTCAATCTGCAGAATATGCTATGCTGTTTATCTGTTTGGAAGACCTTGAAGACTTATTTCTTTAAGACGGCATATTCTGTCTGATTTGTTTGTGGTGTATACGATGGGGGGTTTCATTTTCTTTTCATAATTATGGAAGATAATTTTGTTGTATGGTGTCTGTTTAATGTTTGTTTATTTTAATATATATGTATTTTGAAAGCACTTAGGAGGTCCCTATAGGCAGAATAAATCCTTTAATTAAATAAATAAATAAATAAATATGTCATCACAGCAACTAATTAATTTGAAATTTGAATAAAATTCTGCACATAATGAACTACATATGAAATTTTATTTGAGAACATGTAAAATTTCACCAATAGCACTTCATGTGCTCAATTCTGAAACTGCTTTTTATCACAAATAATGTGCAGAGTTTTGCTTTTTAGCATGTAAGACACTATTCACAAAACTTTCCATGGATTAGTACATAAACCTGTGTGTAAGAAATAGTAATTCGCCAAGTCCAATATACACATTTGCTGAAATGCTGTTAATCAATCTTTGAAGCACAAGTGGTTCCCCTACTTAATTTCTGTGGTGCAAGGAGGAAGAAGCTCATATTAGTAGTGAAGGAGGGGCAAAAATTCAGAGCCAGCATATGTAGGATTTGTGAGGGGGGGGGGGTGCTGCCTCCCCCAAACAATACCTATGCTCTGACGGCAAAATAAACACCTAACGTGGGAAGCAGTATGGAAAGTCTTTAATGATCATAATCATAATTACAATAGTGATAGTGTAAGCACATGATCTACTGTATGAATTGCTTGTTTTTGGCTACTTTGTGACAGCTTTTGTCTGCAGTTCAGTTGTCTCATTAAAATACTCTTTTTCCAAGTAAACACTGCCCAGAGGAATAAAATATAATGGAGAAAATGTGTTTCTTTCTGCAGTCAATATCATCAGACAATAGGATTTAACTGTTTGAAGCCATTGGGTAAATGTCTGACATCACTTATAAAAACAATGCATTCTGGTTTCTGTGTGGTAGTGCCATGAAAATCAATATAAACTGGAATTCAACTATTAAACCAGGGAGATGAGAACTGAAGCCAAGAAGCAGTTATGCAAGCTAACCCAAAGTTGATATTTTGCACAATGGCTGTCCATTGCCAGGAAGGCATTTTAATTTCAACTGTGGTAGTGAATTTAATCCCCTATGATTTAAACCTGGCACTGGAAACACAATGGAGTAAACTGGTTACATCTTTTTTTACTACATTTCTCATTGGTTAACAGATTTATCCTATATACAGTATGCCATGTATACTTCTGGAGAGTTTTTCAGTTTTCAATTGTATGCTTTATGAAGCAGGGTCTTATAGTATATCTTGTAAACATGTTCATGAGCTCAAAAGTATCAAAGCCACAATTAACATTGTTTTATGACTTCTGGAATTCAAGTGATGAAATATTACTCTATTCTGCACATATTTCATTAGGTCCCTATATCATACCGCCACCATACTGAAAACAATTGGGAACGCTAATTAGTGCTTATTTTTAACCTTGCATGTTATTTTCTCAAAAGTTTAGCTGTAATATCTTTTCTCTCCTTGAAATACTGTCTGATAATACCCAGATTAAGCAGTCTGATACCTCAATGTTTTTCTTCTAGCTAATCACAGCTTCTAGGCTTCTGGCAAAATCACAGCGCTGGGAACACAATCCAAAAACCTCACAACACTTTACACACTGATTAGTACAAAATGTTCTTCCAAACAACTCAGTCAGTTGTACCTTTCACAGTTATTTTAGATGTCCCATTTAACTATAGCAGTGAAACACAACTTAGGATCAATGAGGCACAAAAAGACCTTTATAAATGTCAGGATAGCAAAGTAATGACCTATACATACTGTAGCAACATACATATCAAAGGCTGCAATGAAAAAGAGCTGGAAAACAGGACTGAAAGCTCAACATTATTTTATTCATAGTAAGGAATATTTTCCCATTTTAAATCCCTTTAACAAGAAGACATGCCCCAGATGATTTCATGTCCCCTTGCTGGATACAATGCACCCAAGCTTCATCGACTGCATTGCACAGAAGATTTAGAACAAACGTCTCCTGCTCTGTATTATAAAGTGCATTTTTTAAAAAAGGATTGGACTAGTTTCTGAAGGCTGGATCCATTAACAATTAGCCAGGCAGATATGGGAATTGACACGGCTTACTTCTGGGACAGAACATGGGGGAAGGGAGCTCTCATTAGCATTTCAGAGCATCTTAGTTAAACATTTGCTACTGACTTTTATAACTATTCTTACTCGGAATTTTATTTTATTTATGTTTAGTATGCTGTTTGTTTTTCTAAGTGTATTTATTTTGTAATCTGCTCAGGTTTTTGGATTCTGGGTTGCCGTCCTACCTGCTGTTTTTGCTTTCATTCTGGTTTTGTGCTGAGACTGCTAATCTCTCTGTCTATATCTCTCCTCTTATTCTCTATCACTAGAATTGACATCTTCCTTCTAGCCTGCTGACATTTTACTTCTCTCCCATACACCCTGTGGGTCTAAATTTTTTATAGAACTTTCATGGGACTCATTGACACTATTATTCCTAGTGTACCTTAATGCACTAGGGCTTCTTTTCTTGCCTTACTATATCATATCATATCATATCTCCTCTGGTCTGTATATCTTCCTCATTTATTCCTATGGCTCCACATCACTTTCTCTTCTTCATGCTAACTCTCCCCAATCGTTTCCCTTCATTCAAACAACTTCCAACCCCAAGTCCACTTCACCTGTTCCCTACCTTCTTCATCACTCCAGTCAATGTGTCTTCTACCCCATCATCTGCTTCAACATTTTCTTCCTCTCATTCACCCATCTCCACTCTCTCTGAGAATACCTCATCCTTATCACCATCATGCCTCCTCTTTTATTCCCCATAGTCCCCTTCTTTCAACTGTAACATAGTAACATAGTAGATGATGGCAGATAGAGACCATATGGTCCATTTAGTCTGTCCAATTAGATGACCAAAGTGGTTGTACCCACCACTCCATGCAAGTCCCCCCATACCTTTGTTTATGGTTGTAACCATTGCTCCATGCAGGTCAGCCCCTAAGTTTGTTAAAGTCTTAAAGATATTTAAGTTTGGGGTTTTTTTTAAATTTCATCCTCTTGCTATATAGGGATCCTCTGTGTCTGTCCCATGCCTTTTTGAATATCTGGGTTTATTCTGAGGATATCAGAATTAATCCTGCCCCCTCCCCCAGACATCTCTCCTTCTCCCTGTGCAGGTGGCAGAGAAGCCAGGCCTTCCACCCAAACGACAATCTGAGCCAATCTGCAGAGACGGGTAGGGAGAATGGAATTGGGAGAGTATAAGAGGTGACAAGGAGGGAGATAGCATTTATAGATAGGTGTCTTTAGTGGTGCAGGTTTAAAACACTGCTTTTAGTATCTTTCTCAATTCTTTTGAAGCTACCAACACCTCATCAGGAATTAGTGGGTCTCATTAGCCTGTGAAAGAACTTAGAGCAGTTGAGAACTGCATAAAAGTATTCAGAGACTTGCACTGGTGAGACATTCCTAACAGGGGCACTGTATTTCAAGCCAAGGTAAGAGGGCGTGGCTTTTAAATTACTAGCTCTCTACCTGAGAGCTCTTAAAGAGATTTGGTATATTTCTAAAACAACGTTATATTCTTTTTGGTGCTTTAGTTCAAAAGGGGAAATAATGTCTTTAGTGGTGTAGGTTTTAAACACTGTTTTTAGTATCTTTCTCAGCTCTTTGGAGCTACTGAAACCTCATCAGGTATTAGTTCTCTCCCTACCCTCTCCACCCATCCCATGTGAGCTGTCTTACTTTATAGGGCACCTCCCCCCATTAGCTACACAGGCACTTGGAATCAGCACATTTAGAGCACACTTAAAAGTGGTTAACTGCTTTTTCTCTGAAAGGACAGCTAGGAAACAAGCTGGTACTTTGGTAGGTTTCTCTCTCTTTTGCTTCAACAGGCACCTAAGCTCCACCAACTGAACAATGGCTGGGAAAAATAAAATTGCCAAAGCTTTTGCCCCCATTACAGCTTCTGTCTCTGTCTAGACAGAGATCTCAATGCCAGTTAAAGGATCAGTTCCATGTGCAGGATGCCTATATACTGAAGCTCTCAGGAAACAAGTGGAGAAGCTCAGAGAAGAGGTGGCGAGGCTGAGGAGCATTCAAGACAGTGAGAAGTACATTGATGAGATGCTTCTTGTAACATCCAAGCTCTCCAGCAGAGAAGATGGGAGCCTACAGAATGATGAAGATGGACACAAGTCACCAGGGCCTGCAGAATTATCAATCCAATTCCTCCAGCCCTTGAATTGAAGAACCATTATGCAGCCCTGGAAGTGGAGGAGGTGAAAGTATCCCTGGAAAGGGAAGAAACAGAGCTCAAGCACCCTAAATTTACAGAATCAGTGACCACAAGAAAGTGAAGGATAGTGATGGTTGGTGACTCTCTTCTGAGGGATACTGAGGCATCCATCTGCTGACCAGTCTTGATTTCCAGAGAGGTATGCTGTCTGCCAGGTGCCAAAATCTGAGATGTTACGGAGAGTTTGCCGAGACTTATCAAAATAAGACCTGGACAGGATTAATGGCACCCTTTGCTATAATTAGTTGCACAACCCTTGGCAGTGATGACAGCTTCCAAACACTTCTTGTAGCCATCTATAAGTTTCTCACACCTAGTGAGTTTCTTCCACTCTTCAACTGCAATTTGTTCCAGTTCATGATTCCTTTTACCAATAGCAGGTTTCAGCTCTTTCCAAAGGTTCTCGATTGGATTAAGATCAGGACTCACTGTTGGCCAGTTTAAAAAAACAGTCCATTTGTTCCTTTTTAACCATTTTTTTGTACTTTTGGATGTATGTTTTGGTCATTCTCCTGCTTGAGGACCCATGACCTCAACCCAGACCTAGCTTTCTGACATTAGATAGCACATTTTGCTCCAAAATACTTTGGTAGTACTCTTATTTCATGATTCTCTTAATACATTCCAGACCTCCAGTTCCTGAGGCAGCAAAATAGCCCCACAACATTATAGAACCACCACCATATCTAACTGTAGGAAGGGTGTGCTTTTCCTTATAAGCTTCATTTTTTTTTTGCTTGTAAATGAATCGCTGGTTGCCAAAGAGCTCAAGTTTGGTTTCATTTCTCCACAGAACATTTTCCCAGAAGGACTGCGGTTTCTCAAAGTAGGTTTGGGCAAAGATCAGGCATGCATTTTTATGTTTGCCTTTGAGCAGTGGGCTTTCCTTGGCCTTTGCCCATGAAGTCCTTCTTTATTTAGTGTGCAGCATATGGTGCAGGTTGAAATCACCGCTCTAGATTGCTCTATGGCAGCTTTAAGCTCTTTGGATGTTGTACATGATGTCTTTCCAACAATTTGCACTAATCTAGAAAGACTTCTTGGATTAATTTTCCTATTCTGCCACATCCTGGGAGATTCTTGAAAGTTCCATGTGCAGAAAACTTCTTAGTAACATTGCAAACTGTATACACAGGAATCCCAAAGTCTTTGGAGATGGCCTTGTATACCTTTGAAATTTGATGTTTGGTGATAATGGCTTTTCTGATAGTCTCAGGCAGCTCTTGTCTTCACCATTATGAAAATTGAACAGGGAATGAATGTGGCTGTTGTAAACATTAGAGCCATCATTCGTTGATTCAAGTTATGTGAGTACTGACAATTGATCACAAGTGCAGCTAATTTTACTGCAATTGAAATGTGGTTCTTCTGTTCATACTGATTTGAATTGTTTATAAGGGTACTAATAATCATGCCCTGGCAATGTCCCAGTTTTTATACTATTTCTTTTTTTAATTGGTCTTGTTTTATTTCATTCTTTTGTGTGTCAAATATGTGTGCATACATAGTCGAAAGCTATTTCACTGGAGATACTGGACATTAAGGGCCCGATTCTGTCCAGGATGTAGATCCCCGCTGTGCATCCAGTCTGAACCAGATGCACAAAGGGGATCGTGATTCTGATCCGCGGGGCACATCTAGTCCCGCGGGATCAGAATCGTAAACAGCAATGTACTTGCAGGCCAGGACTGCAATTCAGTCCAACCTGCACATACATTAGTAGCCCGACTAACTCAGTCAGGGCTTTTAAATGAAGCCGCAGCATCATGGAATCCTGTTGCCATGGCACCGCAGCTCCATTTAAAAGCCGTGATGCCAGCCTCCAAGAAAAAGAGTTTATTTCCCGCAGCCCGACCCACGATCTGGCCTCCTAAGGCCAGGGTCAGGCTGTGGGGAATAAACCCTGGCCCCCTCTGCCCCATTCGCGCCCCGGGCCTTCCAAAAACAAATGTCCAGGGAAGTTATTCCACCTCAGAGGTGGAATAAGTTCCCCGGACATTTTGCCGGCCCCGGACGTACAGGGTTGACATTAGAATCAGCCCTCTGTGACCGGGGCATACGGCCGCCCACTGCCCGCCCACTCTCCGCCCTCATGCCGCCCATTCCCCACCCCATCTAACTTCCCCGCATAACCAGCGGGGAAGTTATTCAGGGGCAGGAGAAGCCACGAATAGCGGAAATGGATGTCCCATCGGGCTGTCCATCCCTGCTATTCATGGCTCAGAATAACCCCCTAAGAAGTTGACCTGCAAGGGTGCCAATAATGTTGATCCCAACTGTATATCGCAGTTTAGGTAATATTACCTTGCGCATGCAGATAAAATATAGGTTGATAACCAAATCAAGAGTTCTTTGTAATAAAGTTAAACAATCCATTCACCATGAGGTTAAATTAATTAAGAATTCACTTGGTTTGAAGGAAATTCAATCCCAGATGATATCATAGCATTTTACATATCCGCAGTTAGATTACCACAGTGATCATTCTCTTGTGGAAGAAAGTATGATTAAAGCCATACACTGCATTACAACTTTTTTCCAGCCCAAACAACCTCCAATTTTCAGCCTAATGACCCACTAAGTTGAAAAAGAAATTGGTCTATTACATCTGTATGCATTCAAAGCAGAGGAAGCCTATGTTAATGTTGATTATTTAACAGGGGTGTAGTGAAAACCAATTTTTTTAAGGGGGGACAGGATTAACATTGGGAAGCATACGTTTAACATGGGGAGAGCAATAGGTATTCCCCCCTTTTTGATACTGACACTTTCTGCAGTGTGGCCTTCTTTCCCAGATATGCAGCCACACTACACGTGTTAAAACAGGTTGTGCATGGCACAGCAGCAAATTTAGAATTTATTAGGGAAAAGATGAAAGATTATTCCTCTCTTGAGAGGTTTGGTTATTACCTCCCTCCCTACACATACAACAACATTATAATATTACACAATAAATTATATTCCACATTATTTTCCTAAGAAATTGTATATCAAAAGAAATAATTTTAACATAGAAAAGGTACCCCCAAGTAATAACTTCGAACCATTCCAAATTTAGAAATCAGAAAATAGAATTAAAAAGTGACAGGATAGGAGGCAGTGTACTTTTGTGAATTAGGAACTGGTTAAAAGATAGAAAACAGAGAGTAGGGATAAATGGCCAATTTTTTTAATGGAGAAAGGTAGTGGAGTAACCCAGGGATCTGTGCTCAGACCGCTGCTTTTTGACATATTCATAAATGACCTCGAAATGGGAATAACAAGTGAGGTGATCAAATTTGCAGATGACACAAAATAGACAAACTTATTAAAAAACAAGAGGATTGTGAAAAATTGCAAGTCCTTTATAAATTGGAAGATTGGGCATCCAAATGACAGATAGACTTTAATGTAGACAAGTGCAAAGCTATACACTTAGGGCCTGATTCTGTCCCACGAATATTCTGTCCGCTATGCGTGCTCTCCCCACTGGCATCTAACCTCCCTGCCGGTTGTATGGGGAGGTTAGATGGGGGCGGGGAAGGGTGGATTGGGGCAGAGTTAGGGTGGGCTGTTGCCGGCCCTGGACATACAGGGCCGATTCTAATGTTGGCCCTGTACGTCCGGGGCCAACGACTTGTGCAGGGAAGTTATTCCACTTTCAAAGTGGAATAACTTCCCTGGACGTATCTTTTCGGTGGGCCAGGGCGCGGATGGAGCAGGGTGAGCCTGAGGACATTCTCCACAGCCCAACCCTGGCCTTAGGAGGCCGGATCGGGGGTCGGGCTGCGGGAAAAGCCTTTGTTAAGCCAGTAGTCAGGATCGCAGCTTTACAATGGAGCCACGGTGCCATGGCAACTGCATGCCATGGCGCCAAGGCTCCATCGTAAAGCCCTGAGTTAGTCAGGCTTTTCCTGTACATGCAGGCTGGGCTGGATCGCAGTCCCGGCCTGCATGTACAGGGCTGTTCACGATTCTGATCCCGCAGGGCTAGACGTGCCCCACGGGATCAGAATCGCGACCCCCCTCTGTACATCTGTACGTCTGGGATGGAATAAGCCTGTTAGGGAAGAACAACCCAAAAACCATGGTTACACGATGCAAGGTTCCACATTAGAAACCACCACCCAGGAAAAGGATTTGGGAGTTATTGAAACCCTCTGCCCAGAGTACAATGGTGACCAAGAAAGAAAATAGAATGCTAGGAATCATAAGGAAAGAAATGGAGAATAAACAAAGGATATTATAATGCCTCTGTATTGTTCCATGATGCGACCGCACCTTGAATATTATGTGCAATTCTAGTTGTACTATCTTAGAAAGGATATGGCAGAATTAGAAAAGAAGAGCCACTAAAATGGTAAAGGGGATGGAGGGATACCCCTGGGAGGAAAGGCTTAAAAGGGGTTAGGGATCTTCAACTTGGCAAAAACACAGCTGAGGGGAGATATGATAGAGGTCTATAAAATAGTGGAAGGAGTGGAATGGATAAATGTAGATCGGTTGTTTACTACTCCAAAAGACTAGGGGACATACAATGAAGCTCAATATAGCCCATTGAAGGCTAATAGGAGAAAATATTTTTTTCACTCAATGCATAATCAATCTCTGGAATTTGTTACTGGAGGATGCCGTAAAAGCTGTTAGTGTAGCTGGGTTTAAAAAAGGTTTGGACAAATTTCTGGAGGAAAAGCCCTTAAACCGTTATTAAAGAGGACCAGGAAAATACACTGCTTACCCTTGAGATAAGCAGCATGGAATCATGTACCTTTTTGGGAGACTGGCAGGTACTTGTGACCTGGATTGGCCGCTATTGGGAAAAGGATATTGGACTTGATAGACCCATAGTCTGACCCAGTATGGCAAAGAAAAGAAAAGGGCATAAACAACACTGCTCTGGATTGGTGCAAGTCATACCTTGATCAGAGATAACAGTACGTTACCTCAGGAACCACAACTTCCACACCTTACCATCAAAAGCAAGGCGTACCACAAGGATCATCTCTATCATCACTCTTATTCAATATATACATACAGCCCATCTGCAATATCATCAGGTCCTTCCAGGTCGAATGCTTGATATACGCAGACGACATCCTTCTCTACATGCCTTTCTCCACAGTCCATATGGACCTTTCCCCGCTAGCCAAATGCTTTAATGCAGTGTCCGAATGGCTTCAATCCCAGAACCTCCGAATTCAACACAAGAAGACTGAGGTTCTCTTCATCACTAGGGACCCACTTTTCACCCCCCCACCTCAGATAAAGGTGAAAGAAGCCGAGCTCCAATCAAAACCTTCCATTCGTTACCTTGGGGTTACTTTGGACCAACGCATGGATATGAAACTACATATAACCAACGTAGTCAGAGCAATCTACCTCAAGATCCGGACACTCCGCCATCTTCGCCCCCTGCTTGATCCTGATGACTTCCGAACTATATTTCAAGCCTTAACCTTACCCCACCTCGACTATGCTAATGCCATCCTTCAAGGCCTCCCACACTCCACCTTAAACCCTTTGCAACTTGCCATGAACACCGCGGCTAGAGTCCTCTACGGAGCATCAAGAAGGGACCATGTAACACCTATCCTGAAGCAACTCCACTGGCTCCCCATACATGGCAGACTACTGTTCAAGACATTATTACTCACCTTCAAGGCCACTAAGAGCATCACTTCCTCCTCTCTAATAGACCTCATTCAGACCGTTCCACCCAACAGAGCTAGGAGAACAATGTCAACTAATGTGCTAGTAATCCCGAAAGCAGCGACAAAATGCTTATCAGCGACATCTAACAGGGCCTTCAGCTTCTATGCCTCTAAGTGCTGGAACGCCTTATCTCCAGAGGTTCGTGCTATCACCGACCTATCTCTTTTCAGAAAGGCACTCAAAACCCACCTTTTCCCACAATACTACTAGACCATCCAGCCAATTTTGAACACTACCCAAACTAAGAACAATTCCTGTTGTGTATATACATGTAAATACTCATGTAAATAGTTGCAGTAATATCTTCCCCATGTTTTTCCAAGTTCGCTGACCTGTTCTATGTAAAACTAAACAGTTTGTTGTTCTGGTATGTTGTTATATTGTGAACCGCGCTGATGCTGAATAGAGCGGTATATAAGAGCCTGTAATAAATAAATAATAATAATAAATAAATAAATAAATAAATCTCTTATGTTCTTTACCATATTAATTATGGGAGCAATGCTATCAAAAATTTGACCTTTAACCTCAAATTTTAACAAAGTTTTACACTTATCACTCGCCAAGGTTCTCCCCTAAACTACTGTAGCCCTTTCACTCCCCTCCTTCCTTTCCTTCCCAGAAACAGCCTTCTCATTTTGCGCTGTTTCTTTCCACCTTTTTTATCTTTCCTGTCTCTAATCTTTCTCCAACACCTCTTTGCTGTTCCTCCTTTGTTATTTCCCAGTCTGCGCGCTTTCTTCTCCCTTTCCCACAGCAGCTTTCCCTCATCATACTACACTGACTACAGCCTCCTCAATTGGACCCCCTACTGGGAAACTCTGCTCAGCAGCCACAAGGAAAGCTTAAAAGGATTTTCCAAACCCTGTTTCTGATAACTACATGTGTATGTTGCCCAAAATCAGTGCATTTTATAAGAAATTAGACACAAATACAACGATTCCCTGCCATCAAGAGATTATAACCTAAGAAGGCACCTGAGGCTACAGAAAATAAGGAGGACCACAATCAACACCATCCTCTATGTAGGTAAAGCGTAGTTACTCACCTGTAACAGGTGTTCTCCAGGAGCAGCAGGAATCAGTCCTCACTTATGGGTGACGTCGGTGCCGACGGAGCCCTCGCGGAGCAATTTTCCCCAGCTTTCAAAGAAAGCCTTTGGGAATTGCAGCGCGCATGCGCGGTCCTCTTCCCGCCCAAGGGTGCCATCTTAGTCAGTCAGATGACATAGCTAAAAAGACAGCATAAAAATTTGCAAAAAAACTAAAGCAAACGAATGCAACTCCAAGGGGAGGAGGGAGGGTTGTGAGGACTGATTCCTGCTGCTCCTGGAGAACATCTGTTACAGGTGAGTAACTACGCTTTCTCCAGGACCAAGCAGGAAGTCAGTCCTCACTTATGGGACTCCCAAGCTTAAGGCTACCGGAGACCCTAAGCACAAAAATGAGCTCCCTCTAGCTCAGCAGCACAGAAGGAAAAGAATCTTCGCTGAATTATTACCCACCGGTAGCCCACATCCGGGATGGAGGGTAGGAGTTGCTCAGACCTCAAAGAGATTACGGAGGACTGCCTGTCCGAAAGCACTGTCCCTGCGGGACTCCCTCTCGAGACAGTAATGGACCGCAAAAGTCTGGCTCGAAGACCAAGTAGCGGCCCGGCAGATGTCTGCCAGCGGAACAGAGCGGAGGTAAGCCACTGACGTAGCCTTTGCCCGAACGCAATGAGCCGTGACTCGACCTTCCAAGGAGAGTCCGGCTGCCCCATAAGCCCAAGAGATACAGTCCGCAACCCAGATGGACAGAGTACGCTTGGAGACCGGGAGCCCCAATTTATTGGGGTCAAAAGACACAAAAAGCTGAGCAGCTTTACGGTGCTCCCGCGTACGGTCAAGGTAGAAGTTCAAAGCCCTTCTACAGTCCAGGGTATGGAAGACCGTTTCAGCTCGGCTGGAGTGTGGTCTGGGAAAGAAGGTTGGAAGTACCACCTCCTGATTGATGTGAAAAGGGGAGACCACTTTTGGAAGAAATTTTGGGTGAGTCCGTAGGACTACCCTATTTTTGTAGAACCGAGTGTAAGGGGGATCAGACACGAGGGCCTGCAATTCACTTACGCGTCTAGCGGAAGAGAGGGCTATCAAGAACAGTGTTTTCCAAGACAGAAAACGGAGAGAACAGGTAGCCATAGGTTCAAAAGGCGGACAGGTGATCCGCTGCAAAACCACATTCAGGTCCCAGTCAGGCGCTGGCGGGCGCAGAGGTGGTTTAAGTAGAAGGAGACCTCGGAGAAACCTCGCTACGAGAGGGTCGTTGGAGAGAGGTCTGCCGTCCACCGGCACATGATGTGCCGAAAGGGCACTGAGGTGAACTTTGACGGAGTTGGACTTAAGTCCCAGATTAGAGAGGTGTAGCAAGTACTGCAAGATCACCGACACCGGGCAGGAGAAGGGATCCTGAGACTGTTGGGTACACCAAACGGAAAAGCGACGCCATTTAAGGGCGTAGCATTTGCGGGTAGAAGGTCATCGCGAAGCCAAGACGACCTCCTCCACCTCTGCCGGCAGGAGAAGGGGAGCAAGGACTACCCTCTCAGCAGCCAGGCCATTAGGTTGAGAGACCTGAGGTTGGGGTGTAGCAGAGACCCCTGATCCTGAGTGAGGAGATCCGGTTGTAACCCCAGAGGGAATGGATCCTCTACCGCTAATTGCAGCAGGAGTGGAAACCACGGCTGTCTGGGCCAGCGAGGGGCCACCAGGATCATGAAGGCTTTGTCTCGGAGAACCTTGAAAAGAGTCCGAGAGACTAGCGGGATGGGAGGGAAAGCGTACAAGAGGCTCCCTGACCATGAGATTAGAAAAGCGTCCGCCGCAACTCGAAGGGGGTGTGGCAGACGAGAGCAGAAGCGAGGAAGTTGCCGGTTGTGAGGACTGGCAAAGAGATCCACCGTGGGGAGGCCCCACTTTAGAAAGAGCTTCTGAACTACCAAGGGATCCAGGCGCCACTCGTGCGGCTGGAGGATCCTGCTGAGTTTGTCCGCCAGGCAATTCTCTTGGCCTGGGAGATAAACTGCCTTGAGGAGAACGCTGTGACTGACGGCCCAAGAGCAGAGCTTCTGTGCTTCCCGGCAGAGAAGGAAGGAGCCCGTGCCCCCCTGCTTGTTCACGTAGAACATGGCAACTTGATTGTCCGTCTGGACAAGGACGGACTGGTGGGAGGTCAGGTGGGAGAAGGCCTTGAGAGCCAGGCGGATCGCTCTGAGCTCCAGGAAGTTGATCTGCTGAGCAGACTCCCACGTGGTCCAAAGGACCTGAGTACGTGCCTCTTGGCAATGTGCTCCCCAGCCCAGGAGGGATGCATCTGTCGTCAGCACCCGGGCCGGCGGAGGTGGCTGAAAGTGCATGCCGAGCACCAGATTCGGCCGATGTAGCCACCACTGAAGAGACGAGGCCAGCGGCTCGGAGACGCGCACTAGGTCCGCTAGTCCACCTGTGGCCTGTTGCCACTGCTTGCGGAGACACCATTGAGCGGGTCGCATATTCAGGCGGGCATTGGGGGTCACATGGACGGTGGAAGCCATATGGCCGAGTAGTCTCAGGAAGCACCTGGCGGAGACCAGGGGCTGGCTGCGAAAACGGTCGGTTAGGCCCATGAGCCGTTGAGCCCTGTCGAGCGGTAGGAACGCTCGTGCCTGAGGAGTGTGCAGCCTTGCGCCGATGAACTCGAGATCCTGTGAGGGGAGCAAAGTGGACTTTGCGAAGTTTATAACAAAGCCCAAGTACTGCAGAAGAGTCACCGTGCGGCGCGTGGCGTTGGTGACCTCCAGAGCGGACGCTGCTCTGATGAGCCAGTCGTCGAGGTACGGAAAGACATAGAGGCCGTGAAGCCGGAGATGGGCCGCCACCACCGCGAGACATTTTGTGAAGACTCGCGGTGCGGAGGACAGGCCAAAGGGTAGTACTCTGTACTGGTAATGATTTCCTGCCACCACAAACCTTAGGTATTGGCGGTGGCTTGGGTGGATGAGGATGTGCGTGTAGGCATCCTTTAGATCCAAGGAGCATAGCCAATCTCCCTGCTGGAGGTAGGGCAGAAGGATTCCAAGGGTAAGCATCTTGAACTTCTCCCGCACGAGGAACTTGTTGAGGTTGCGCAAGTCCAGGATGGGTCTGAGGCCTCCTGTCCTTTTTGGTATTAGAAAATACCTGGAATAAAAGCCTTGACCTTTCAGGTGGTGGGGCACCGGTTCCACCGCCTGTTCCTGTAGAAGACCTGCTAACTCCTGAAGGAGTAATTCCCTGTGCAGAGGGGGTCGTGGAGGTTCTCCCGGAAAAATAGGAGGGAGGGACCTGGTGGAAGTGGAGAAGATAGCCTTCTCGCACGACTTGAAGCACCCAGGCATCTGAGGTGACGCTGGACCACCTGTGGGCGAAGTGAACCAGCCGGCCTCCGGTGCTGGGAGGAACCAGCGGGGGGGGAGAGGCTATGCTTGAGGAGTCAAAAACCCACACCCTGCTGAGCAGGGGCTGGTGGTGCAGGCTTGGGGGCTGGCTGCCTACGGGACCCGTTACCCCGTCCCTTGGCCTGCTGGCCCTGTTGGGGAGCTGCAGGGGCCTGATATTGGGGGTATTGTTTGTAGGCAGCCGCCTTCCTCGGGTAAAAGGACTTCTTTCCCGAGCCCTTCTTTTTCTGGGAAGGGGCGGAGGTCTTCCTAGAAAGCCTAGTCCTGGTGAGAGTCTCAGTCTCAATTTGTGCAGCCTTTTCAGCCATGGGCTTGCCAAAGAGGTTTTCGCCTCGGCAGGGGACATCGACCAACTTGTCCTGCACCCAGGGCTCAAGGTCAGACGACTGAAGCCAAGCCTGTCGGCGGGCACCGATGCCGGCTGCGGCCACTCGAGCCGATGCTTCAAAGCCATCATAGGCTGCTCGGGATATGAATTTTGAGCATTCCCGAATGCCAGTGGACAAGGTCAGGAACCTCCGCAAGGGTTCCTCGGACAAACCAGCGGAGAATCCGGCTAGCTCTTTAGCCAGGTCTCGGAGGTACATGCCCATGTATAGCTGGTAGGTCTGGACACGACACGCAAGCATAGAGCCCTGGAAACACTTCTTACCAAGGCCATCCAGGTTACGGGCCTCCCTGCCAGGAGGCACCGAGGAGTGCATCTTCTGGCTCTTAAGACGATGCATGGCCGATTCCACTACCATGGAATGGTGTGGTAGCTGTGCTTTTTGGAAGCCAGGGCTCTTGCGGACTCGATAGATAGAATCGACCCGCTTACTCAGGACCGGCGAGGTGGCCGGACTCTCTCACATGCAGAAGAGTAGTCGTTCCAGCATGGGAGGAACCGGTACAGTAAAGTGTTCCCTGGCGGGAGAGTCATACTGGAGGGCGTCGAGCTCTTCGGCTCGAGGCTCCTCCTCGGGGTCCGCAGGGAAGGCCAACGCCTTGGCCATATCCCTGACGAAGTCCGAGAACCGGGCATCCTCCGGGGGGGACTGCTTCCGAGGTTCGGACTCAGGTGAGTCCGAGGGGACACACCGAGTCCGAAAAGAATCAGGCGACTCTTCCTCTTCAGACTCCCAGACCGACTCCGACGAGGACTCGGTGGGGTCGGCCCGGGCAGGGCGCGGCGCCTGCCGCCCCGACGCCGAGGGAGTCGGCGTCGGCGACCTCGGTCCCGAACGGGAGGCCGAGGGTGACCTCGACCGAGGATCGACTCGAGTTCGCATCGACTCGAGGATCGGCTCGGTCTCCGGGGTCGACTTAGACGTCGACGTCCCGGCGGTCGGGGCAGCGGCGCCAGCGAGCAGTGCCCGCTGCAGGTCCATGAAGGCAGACAGTCTGCTCTCCAAGGCCGTCAACCTGAGTCCGAGCTCAGGTGACCCAGCAGCCCCCGACTCGGGGCCCGACGTCGGCTGTCGCGGAGGCGAGTCCAGGAGGACTACGGGACTTACCCGAGCAGGCAGCTCCGACTCCAGGTGAGGTCGCTTCGTGAGGTGCTCCTTCTCCAAGGACCCGGGACGGCTATCGGGGCTATGCGACCTGGCCCTCGCGGAGCCAGGAGCGTCCACCGACGCCGCCCTCGTGGGTTTCACCTTATGTCGATGGTCCCCGGAGGGAGAACCCCTGTCGGAGGAACTCCGGCGACGGTCCGAGCTGGAACCCCTGGACGCGGAAGCCTCCGACGAGGTCCGGGTACGGCTGGGGTCAGCGAAGATCCTATCCCGCTGATGCCGCCGACTTCTCAACGCTGTGGAGGAGAGTTTGCCGCAGGGCCCACAGATCATTTCTTCATGATCCGGACCCAGGCAGCGGAGGCAATGGTCGTGTGTGTCAGTCAGTGACATATTTCGGTCACACTGACCACACCGCTTGAAACCACTGGCAGCCATCGGGGGAAAAAAGGGCCCCGGCGAGGTCAAAGGACCGGGCTGCCAGGGAAAAACCGAAAACGAAAACTGACTAAGTCAGAAAAACCGAAAAAGAAAAAGAGGACTCGTGACCGGCGTCGCGAGTCCGGCGGGAAAAAGACCGGCGTCAAACCGAAGGAAAAAAGAGTCAATTATGAAGAAATATCAACTTTTTCGCGGGGACACGACGGGTACGTCTGTAGGGCTCCGCGGAAAAAAGAAGACTGGCTAAGATGGCACCCTTGGGCGGGAAGAGGACCGCGCATGCGCGCTGCAATTCCCAAAGGCTTTCTTTGAAAGCTGGGGAAAATTGCTCCGCGAGGGCTCCGTCGGCGCCGACGTCACCCATAAGTGAGGACTGACTTCCTGCTTGGTCCTGGAGAAAAGTATGTACTTGGTTCCAAATAATAGGGAGGCATTTCCTGGGGCGGGGTCAGGTCAGGGGATGCAGTAACTTGCATACATTTGGGAATGTCAAACAACACATATTATTTTGTGTGGATTATAACTGTAGAAAAAGTAGGTGCATATCTATGGGATACTCTTTCCGGTGTCAATCAAAGCAAAACTAGCCTGATTTTGTTTGCACTGAAACTGCCTTTTTGGATTTGAAAACGATCTCCCCTGTGACCACTGGACCCGATACTCATTGACAGCAGCTAGCACTGCTGACGTGGCTAGCCATCATTGCTGAAGACTAACCCTAGATATTTAATGCTATGGCCAGTCACCAGCATCGAATATCTGTGGTTGCCACAGAACCTGGAAGCTAATTGGGCAGTGGCGATATTGAGCTGCTATGTGGATAAAGATAGGCAAGCCTTTGCTGTGCTTTACTTTACCCACTTTTTTCCTAACCGGACAGCAGCTCAATAGCGCCACTGCCTGGTTAGCGATGAGTGCTGTCTCCGCTCTGCCTCAGAACACCCATGACACACCCCAATGCTAACTGGGGGATACAGCATCAGGCATGTAGCAGTAGCACTCATTGATATCCAGTGGCACTAACTTTAATAGCCCCAACACCCGCAACCCTCTCCCCCCCCCCTCAACGTGTCTGCTACCCCTGTTGTGGAAGAACAAACTAGTGATGCAATGGATTAAATGAGGACTTTTGCACCCAACACCTTTTTTTCCCTTTATTAGTTCTTTTTCCTTGCAATATTATACCACCTTTTTCATTTCCTTCTTCCCCCTTCTGTATTTTTGTGGTCTAACGTTTAGCTACTGAGATGTGAATTTTTTTCTTTATCTTTTGTATTATTTTATTTTTTTGTATCATGTCCACTTCAATATCTATCTTTTCTTGTTGAAGTGGATTCTTCTTAATTTAATTTCAAATAATAAATATACAATTAAAAAAGAATACTTGCAGAGTTTGCACCAATGTGGGCAGTATGATTATGCTCCTCTAGGTCACAGCGGAATATCAGCAGTAAAAGTAGAATATGAGTTTGAGTTTCCTGGTTGTCAGTCCATTATTTTAACTATTAAACCATGCTCACTTTGTCTAAGTGTATCAGCTGAAGAAAAGGAAATAAAGGACCTGATTTTCATCTTGGGCAGACACTCGATGTTTAACTTTATACATATATTCAGTGCCTCTATCTAAGCAGTGCCACTAAATATATGTATAGGCAGTGACTGCTCCAGCAACTATTTGGCAGACCTAAGTTAAATGTTTAACTTATACAGTATGTTTAGAGGCTGAACATTGTCACTAAATGGATAGTTGCAGTCACCAACTTCACTCTTTCCCAAACCCTGCCCCCTATTATCTGGATAAAATGTTGTTGGTTAACTCACTAAATAGCCCAATTTCTTCTAGATTGGAGATGAAAAAATTGGGATAAGCAAATATAGTGTTAATCACCTAGTGGCAAATGCAAGTCTCTTTGAATATCGAGCCCTAAAAGACCAGGAGTCTCAGTGTCAATGAAATGTTCAGAAATTGTCTTAAAAGAAGTGTCAGAGAAAAAAGAATCTTAAAAATGAATTAAGCTAAATTTTAGCAAAAGCAAACTTTATATGGAAAATCTGCTACTTTGCGATGTTACCCATGCAAAGTTAATCGGTGAAATCTTGCTTTAGGTTCTCCTCTTGGCATATGGGACCTCAACAACATTTGTTAGAGCAGAATCAGGGGTTGTTAATGGGCAACTGCCTGGCAGCAGGGGGGAGACGCTCACCTTGAAATAATGCATAACTAATCGCAGAGCAGCTACTTTGCTATGACTGGGTGAACTTCTAATTAGACCAAAGGAAATAAAACCATCAGGGTACTATAAAAGGAGAACGAGAAATAAGCAGTAATTACAGTTTTATTGTTAGTGGGAAAAGTATCAAACGCAACTCAATGAGACCAAAAATTCTGCTTTGTAAATAAATACCTGCATTTTTCACATTAGAGCAATTAAACACACACAATTAGACTAAAAAGCACGTCTCTGAAACTCATGAAAACAAAAGAAGGGAAAGGAACCATTCTTTATTTGTTGCTTACTTTGTAAATAACGGCAGACAAAGCCATCCAGTCCATTCAGTCTGCCCAGCTGTATCATCTAAATTGCAAAGGTTACATCCCTATTGCCAGCCACAGAGCACACCCATCTGCAAGATTTCTCCTTCTCTAGGGTAGACATTGTTGTCTTCCGTCTTTGTGATTCACCATCTTAGGAAGAAGAGAATGCAGGAGCCCCTTCACTACCCACAAATATAACTTCTAACCACAAAGCACTGCAATAATCTAAATAGCAATACTGGCATGTTTATGGCCCAAAGGTTAGCCTCCTAAGTCCCTAGCATAGCCTGCCAGACAAACCTGACTATGTGAACACCTGCATTTTTACTAGGACTTCTAGTTAATTATAGAACTTGCAACCTGACTGCTAGACAAAACCCAGCTTCTAGTTTTATTCTACCATCTACCATCCTGCCAGATGCTAGTTTGATTCTGTCCTCACAGTATAATCTAAATCACTTCTTCCCAAATCTGTACTGCACATAGCCATTTGGGTTTTCAGGATACCCACCACGAATGTTGTCCCCCTAGTTTGTACTCTGGGTCAGAAATTCAGCATTCTCTCCCTTTTTTCTATGGATCAGGCAGGACACTAGTATACTATTTACATGCTTTATTTACAACTTTATGTGGCTGCTTCACCATGGGCTTATAATTAGCATAACGAACATCTAGCCCTCCTTGCACAATTTAATCCTAGATGCAATTACAACCAGCCAATAAACTTCCTAATCACAGATGACCCTCCATGATATAGAATATAGCCTATGGGCTTTAATAGTACATTTAACTTCTATAGCAGATTTACAGCTTTTTGCACAACTTAATCCATAGTGCATTTTCCAAACAGGCAATCAAGTTCCATAATCACAGCTATTGACCCTCCATAATACAGACTACAGTTTATGGGCTTTAATATGCCCTTTAACCTCTACAAAAAACTTACAGCTCTACACTTGTCTGTCTCTGCATACCACAGATCTTAGCTTAAGTGATAATCTAACAGAAGCCTATTTTCCTCTGGGGGTCTGGTCAGTAGTATTCCCAACCCACACACAGCCTTCTGGCACAACTTTTAACCAGAGTGCATTTCTAACCTATGTATCTGTTTTCCTCAGCATAGACCTCCTGCTCAGGCATTCAAACTACTAGGTGAATGCTTCCTATGATTTTTAATCAGGACCCTTCCCAGCAAACACATCACCTTCCTCTTAACTTCCCAAATGCTGACAATTCCTTAATCAAAATCTGTAACAAAGTAAAGGTTCCTATATCATTTTAGGGTCTAACAACTAAGTCCACTAGCATTCCACCTCTCTATTTTTCTTCCTGAACTATCTTTCTGCTCCATTTTTCCCTTTGACTCTTTGATTCTTCCCTGGGGAATGGACATTTACAATATTCCAGAAAGATCCTCCGAACTGCACCCTTGAGATCAACAATTGCCCCAACCACTAGGCCACCAACCACTAGGCCACCCTTGAGGAGTGGCCTAGTGGTTGGGGCAAGTTACCTCAGGCCAGAAGGTCAGGGTTCAAATCCCACTAGAGGACAGTAACCTTGGGTCCGAAGGGCTGGGGTTTCTAGTCCCACAGGTGCTCCTTGTGGTCTTGGGCAAGCCACTTAACCCTCCATTGCCCATGTTCCCTGTAAAATAGTTATCTCCAAGTTATAATGCCCTGTTCAATGTAAATTTCAGTTTGTTCAATGTAAACTGCCTTGATATCATGAAAGGCAGTATATAAGAAATGTTAAATAAATACATAAAATGCAACACCATGGGTCAGCTACCTGCTCAAGAAAAACTGGATCAAGTGATTTAGAAAATAAGATTGCAACCCTGGCTTTTTTCTACTACTATTAGATGCTACCACTAACATTGGATGGCTAGTGGAGCAAAGACACCTTTCTTTTTTTTTTTTTTTTTTTAAAGGTGGCTTGGAGAAACTCTAATTCCTTAAGCAAGAAAGATCTCTTATCAACATTATACGACACAACAGTATAATTAACTCCCAAATCATGTATCATTTCCATCTTAAAGACTCCACCTCCTCTCACCTTCTTGGAACTGGTGAGTAAGCTAGAGTAATATCACAGATACACACAATATGGCAATCCTTGTCCATCCCCCTCACACCCCCTTTGTCACTAGTTGTCCCTAGAGCTGGCCCTAGAGTGGGCTCAAGATGTTGACACCTTTGGCAAACCTTAAGCCTTATACTGTCCCTCCCCCCCACCCCCCGGCTTTCAAAATGTATTGTTTAGCTTTGAATGCCCTGCTCTTTGCTGTCCCCCCCAGAACGTCCACCTTAGACCATTACCTAGTTTGCCAGATTGTTGGGCAGCTCTAGTTGCACCATCCTATCTTCCTATAATCTGTTCAGCCACTCTACCATTCACCTACTGCAGCAGCTTTCTCACACCACCCAAAAACCTTTCATCACTCTTCTTTCTCGGCTTTCCTGTTCCCCTATAGCAGAAGTCTTACAAGTGCACTAGCTGTTTAAATGGAAGGATTGGTGCCACCACCACATGGGCACTGGCAAGGAGGAATTGGGCAGGAAAAATTGAAAATTAACTGCAGGGTCTACAGAGCCACAGGCTTAAGCCTCCACATCACTTCCTCTCATATCATTGAATTTTATTTCTATAATAGAATGGATGGTCGGTATATAAAAACTTAAAAGCCAAAACTAAAATTCTAAACAATAAGCCCTGAACCAGTAGACACTGAAGCAAATTAACTAATAAGGACAAACCCTCTCTCCCTCTTTCCACAGCCATATTTTGAATAACTTGTAGTTTCCTTAAAATTTTTCATGTTATTATAGAAGCATCCCTATGTGTAAACAGCAGCATTTACAATCACCAACCACCCAAATCACCCCACAAGCAAACCTAAGCCACGATAACCACACCAAACAAACACCCCATTACTCTCATTAAGATATATAAAGTTAGATAATGGTATAAGAGAATACTAAGGTCTTTGATGTTATAATGTTACTGTTGATATTTCAGGTTCCTGGAATAAGTTGATATATGCAACACCATTATGAACCTCCTACATTGGCTTCCAACAGAATCTCCTACATCGGCTCCCAATAGACTCTCGCGTCCTATACAAAACCATACTGAACTATTCAAAATCAAACAGGACATCTCAACGGACAATCTACAGGCTATCATCAGCTCTGACTCCAGCCTCAGACCCAGAAGGAAAGGTACCACGGACACCATCACAACCCCCAAAGAATTCACCTAAATGAGGCAAACCACTTCAAAGAGAGCTATATCCCTGGCAGCACCCGCCATTTGGAACTCCCTCCCAGCCAGCTTAAGATCAATGATCAATATTAAGGACTTCCAAAAATCACTCAAAACAACGCTCTACACAGAGCATTACGGTGACATTACATGACTAACATTTACGCAGTATACCATCCCCGCCCGGCGACAACCCCCCCCCCCACACACACACTCCTTGTATATAACCCAAGGTCTCCTGCCTCTCAGAATCACCCATTCCTGCCCCCACCCCAACACCCCTTAGAAGTGTGTTATATACCAGGTGATATCCATTCGCCCGGGCTTTACCTGAATATACTTACCGTATTAGTTTGTCGTGTGCAAGTCGTTGGTCGCTTTATAGTTCACTTTCATTAAACGTTTTCAGGCAGACACAACAAAGTGTCAAGAATTTGGTGATTCTGGCGGGCTTTTCCAATTTTGTTCTAACTTGCCTATGCCTTGCCTTCGAATTGGTTCAAACCACTGTGACTTTTGCTTGCCTCCTCAATTTTATTTTGCCTAGACTTTGCATTGATTCTACACTGCAATTTTATTTTGCCTTGCCTTTGCGTTGATTCTACACAGTGTGCAGAATTTATTAAATGGTGTGTGGTGGTATTTGAACTTGTTTGGCGGTATTTGATTTTATCTGGTTTGCTGGACAGGTGTTTGAGGTTTTTTTTTTTTTTTAATTTTCTATTTATAAATTTTACAATAAATCCAAGCATACAAAACTTGAATGGCAATAAGGATACAGACAACAAAAATTAGGGCTAACATCCAGCCCAACAATAAGGAAAATAAGATAGCAAGAAAATATAACACTTCTGTTCCTTCTACAGCCCACAAATGAGAGGGAGGATCTAACTAGGAATAAAGAAAACAATAAGTGAAGGAAATCAAGCTGAAGGGTAACAGTCAGAAAACAAACAATGCAGTAGAACCTATACTGCGTCAGAGGGGCGGCGGGCATTTATGAAAGCAAGCAGCTGAGATGAATCATAAAAAACATATGTAGCGGAATTCATTTTAATCATACATTTAGAGGGAAACTTAAGAAAAAACTGACCCCCCAATAGCAATATATCTGGACGTAAGAGCAAAAATTCTCGCCTACGTTTCTGGGTCTCCCTGGAAAAATCGGGAAAAACCCGAATAGTCAAACCAAGAAATACAACATCTCGTTTACGAAAAAACATTTTAAGAAACCAATCCCTGTCAGAGTTTAATGCAAAAGTTACAATTAAGGTAGCAGGAGTAACTGTATCAATTAAGGAAGTTTCTAACATAGCAGACACATCTATAGAATCGGCCACATCAACTCCAGGTATATTTCCACCTCCCTCCACTTTTTTATTAACAGACAAATAATATGCCTTAACCAAAGGTGCATGTGACTCAACAGGAACTCCCAATACTTCAGTCGTATATTTTTTAAACATTTCCTTTGAACCAACAGACTGAGCCTTAGGAAAATTAACCAAACGTAAATTAGAATAACAAGACATATTTTCCAACATTTCTACTCTTAACTGTATCGCAGTAAGATCTTTCTGATAACCCACTCCCAAGTTTTCAACCTGAGTTACTTTTTGTTGTAACTCTGAAACAGAACTCTGTACCGCAGTGATCTCCACCGTATGTTGCTGTAAAAGACCAGTATGTTCCTGTATTTGAAATGACAAGCTGGAAATCTGAGGAGCCAAAAGTTCACCCAACTTCACAATTGCAGACCAAATTGACTCCAAAGTGAATTCCACAGGCTTCTCAAAGGAAAAAGGCGTCGAAGCATGTGCACCAGCCGCTCCAGCTTTCATAGTCGGTCGCTCCACCTCTGAAGCAGCAGGAGACCCCAATGCCGCCAAGGATGACGTTGTGGCTGTGGGAGAGGTTACCGCGGCAAACCTGCCGCTCCCTGATACCGGCGTCCCTCCGCTCTCCACTCCCCTTCCAATTACCAGGGGAGGAATCGCCGTCGGCTCCGGACTCCCTTCCAACAAAGGCTCTTTAAGGGGCTGCCACTGCTCCGGCGAGGAGATATCAGGCCCGGATCCACCCGCTGAACTCAACTCAGCCGAGAGGTCCTTAGGGCCACCAACCGCCGGGTGTCCTGACCGCTGCCGCGGGAGTAAGAAGGGGTCAAGCGGTCCAACCACCTGCGAAGGTAAAGGGGTCGAGGTCGCCGGGGTAGAGGAGGACTTCTTAGCCCCTCTGGCTTTCCTTTTCCCCATAAAATGAAAACGCTACCGCACAGCAGACCCTTCAGGCAGCCATCTTGGATCCTCCCCCCTCCTGTCCTGTTTGAGGTTTTTTTGATAATTGTTTGGTGGTGTTTGATTATTGGTGCCAGTATGATGAATTCTCATTTTTACTTTTAAAACTGCATGTGTGGTTTTGGAATCTCCAGTCCTTGTATTGAAAATCATCCAAAGGTCTTCAGTTCCTGTTGATTTTTTTAATACTTTGGAACAGTGACAGTTCTGGACCAGATTCAGCCAGTGTTTATACTAACTTAACAGTTTTGGCCTTCTTACATCCAGCCACCCCAGTATAACGAAGATGAGTGTTCCAAAGAAGAGCAAAAGCTACCACTTTCATGATGAATGGGAAATGGACTACTTCTTCATCATGGTGAAAGACAAGTGTTGTTGTCTGATTTGTAATGCTCCAGAATCCTTGCCCAAAAAAGGGTAATCTGGAACATCATTATAAGGCTCTGCATAGCAGTAACTTTGATGCTGATTTTCCACCCAAAAGTGAAATTCATAAACTGAAGCTCAAAGAATTTAAATCAAAATTGGCTACTCAGCAACAGTTGATGGCGAAGCCAAGGTCACATTCGGTCAATGCAACCATAGCATCCTTCAAGGTCAGCAACCTGATCACAAAGAAATGCAAACCTTTCACTGAAGGGGAATTTGTAAAAGATTGTTTTCTTGAAGCAGCTTACAATCTTTTGGAAGGATTTAAAAATAAGAAAGAAATCATAGCTGCTATTCAAGATGTACAATTGTCAAGAAACACCGTCATGCGGTGAATAGAAAATATGTGTGGAGACACAACTGAACAATTGTTGGAGGATGTTTCAAATTGTGTTGCTCTCTCACTCTAACTGGATGAATCTACAGACATAAGAGACATAGCCCAGTTACTAGTCTTTATCTGGATGGTTTTTGAAGACTTCAGTGTTAAAGAAGAGCTACTTAGAATGATTCTTTAAAAGAGAGAACTACCGGTCAGGAAATATTCAGTTCTTTCCATTCTTTTGTGACAAAGTGTAATCTTCCATTGCATAGACTTGTTTCCATCACTACTGATGGAGGAAGAGCAATGACAGGTAAGGTTAACAGTTTCATAGCCCTCTGTAGACCGCATGACGACTTCCCAGATTTCCTTTCTTACCACTGCATCCTTCACCAGCAAGTTCTGGCAAGCAAGAGACTCAATACAAAGACTGTCATGGACATCACTTTCAAAATTGTAAATTCAGTTTGTGGAAGATCACTTCAAAGATGGCTTTTCAATCTTACTCTTGATGAAGGGGCAGAGGAAATAATTTTGCATACAGATGTAAGGTGGCTAAGTAGGTTCAAATTTCTGCAAAGATTCCGTGATTTGCTGAATGAAATAAGAAATTTTTTGAAGGAGGAGGGAGCTGACCAAGCAGAGTTGGAAGATGAGGAGTGGTTATGTGATCTGGCATTTCTCGCTGACTTTACAGGCGAACTAAGTGATATGAACCTTGAACTACAAGGTAAAAAACAAATGTATTGGCGAGATGATGAGTACAGTTTTATCCTACAAGAGCAAATTTGAGCTAATGATGACTGACCTTGCAAACAACACTTTTGATCATTTTTCTAATACGCAGGACCATCTGGGACAATATCCAAATTTTGTTTTTCAGAACGAGAAGTATGCGACAGAAATCTGTTCTGTTATCCAGGAATTCAAAAATAGATTCTGTGACTTCCAAAAAATGGAACAGTTGTGGAGTACTTGTCATACCCATTCAAAGTAGATGTGGACATTAAAGAAACTGCAGCTGCTATCAGTAAAAATTACTCATTGATCAAGCCATCTCTTGAAAACAAAATATTAACCCTTAAAAATGACATTTTTCTCAAGACCCATGCTGAGCAAGAATCGTTTTGGAAGCTAGTGCCTAGAGACAAATTTCCCAACTTGAGAAGATGCAGTGAAGCTGTACACTCCTGTTTCGGTTCGTATTTATATGAATCTGCGTTTTCCCATCTGAAAATGACAAAGAGTACACAACGTTCCAACATGACAGATGAACATCTCCAAGATTCCCTGAGACTGGCCCTCACACAATATTCACCCAACTTCAAAAAGCTGGTGGATGAAATGCAGGCTCAGATGTCTCACTAATGAGCAAGAGCAAAATATTAAAGATTGTGCAAGATCAGCCTGGATCAATACTCAACCTAAATTTAACACAAATTACTCAATAAAAGTTAAAGAAAGTTATTAAGACAGTTAAAGAAAGTTATTACTCAATAAAACTTTAAGAAAAAATGTACTTTGCATTTCCCCTCGCAGTTCTTACTGGATCTTCGTCTCTCTGTTTTGTTTTTGCTTAATTTGCTTAACAGCTGATCACATCCAAGTAAATGACAGAAGGTTCATTAAAAATGGGGGGGGGGGGAATCCTCCAACTTTATTGGGTTAAAATTAAATTTGAAACTAATTTGAAACTTAATTTTCATGGTGGTAGATCACCGGCACTTTTGGCCAGAAAAAGTAAATCACAACCTGTTCGAAGTCTGCCTGATATAGGAAATGCACATCTCTAGCTAAAAGGAAATACATCAGTATTTTCCAGCTGCCCTGAGACACATGCAAGTGCTTGTGGAAGGACAGCTGTCAAAGCCAAAGTCTTCACTCCATCATGCCCTGACACTGATACTAACTCCAATCAGCCCTACCTTGATATTGGATCCCCTCGGAAAACCCTTATACAATGTAATTCCCCCAACCGCCCCGTAATTCCTACTCATGTTGATCCTGGGTTCAAAATGGTAGCGGTGACCTCTACATGCTATTTTGCTTCTGCTCTCCTAGACACCTGGGACGCCTGGTAAGACCGGAGATGAGATCAGGCAGTGTGGGTGGGGGTCATGCAGGGGGGTGAATGGGGGTTTGGGTAGGGGGGCTTCTTGCAGGGGGTATTGGATATAAGAGGAGGTGCCCATCTACAGTAGGAGCAGCAATTTTAAAAAGCTGCTCCCATGCATATGTGGAGAGCATATCTATCTGGTTTTCCCCTATATGCAGCTTTTTAAAATCATTGCTCCCACTGTATATGCTGAGACATATATATGCACTCTTGCATCTACTCTACAAGAGGCTCTCACATTTGATAGAGTCTCTTGTAAATTCTATGGGAATTCTCTATGTGCTGACCTGGACATGTGAATTCCCCTCTCTATGTACTATCTAAAATCTGCCTTAAAGCATATTAGAGAGATCCATCTCACTCATCACAAAAGTATGCATAATTAATTGTAAAGCTGGCCATTCCAGAAAAAGTGATAACTATAAACTTTAATCTGAGGGATGCCTAATGGAGTTCTTTATTGGGATGGCTATACCCTCCATTTGTCTCCACATGTATATGTACAGTGCTGCAAACACCTTGTAGCACTATACAGATGATAAAACGTAGCAGTAGAATTTGAGTCTGTTACTCAACTAAGACCAGTCCAACTTACTTATACTTGTGGTAGGTAATTTTATAAGGGGATGCCTATATGTTTTTATAAAATACTAGTGTAGGTGGCATAGATAGCACCTACATTGCAGGTGGAGACAGGTGTGCCTGCACTGGAGCACGTGTAAATGTCCACACCTAGAATTTTATAATATATGTGTAGATTAATTTATGTTATCATCTACAGGAATACTTGGGTACTCAGCCCACCCTCCAACCAAACTTCACCCCTCTGCACACTTACTGGCAAAGTATACACCATCATGTCAAAGCACATGTATTTATTTAGCTATTCCTATATACCGCTTTATCTCAAAGCCAAAGCGCTTTACAAATAAATGAACTCTAATTGTTACATGGAACAAGGGGAATTAAACTTGGACAGGAGAACTGAATTAGATATATATTAGATTTAGGGGGGACTGTAAGTCAGGAGAAGGGTGACACAGAGAAGGTTTCTGGGGGCGGGGAGAGAAGAACATAACATAAGAACATAAGATATGCCATACTGGTTCAGACCAAGGTCCATCAAGCCCAGTATTCTGTTTCCAACAGTGGCCAATCTAGGTCATATGTACCTAGCAGTTTCCCCAAGGGACACAGGTTCCACAATGCTTATATTGGTTCAAGCATTGATATCCTGGGTCCCTTCTTAATAATGGTTTATGGACCTTTCCTCCAGGAACTTGTCCAAACCTTTTTTAAACCCAGCTACACTAACAGCCTTTACTACATCCTCCGGTAACAAATTCCAGAGTTTGATTACACGTTGAGTGAAAAAATATTTTCTTTTATTAGTCTTAAATAGTTTACCCCGTAGCTTCATTGCATGTCCCCTAGTCTTTCTATATTCTGATAAGGTAAACAATCGATCTACGTTTACCCGTTCCACTCCATTCATTAATTTATAGACTTCTATCATATCTCCCCTCAGCCTTATCTTTTCCAGGTTAAAGAGCCCTAACCTTTTTAGCCTTTCTTCATAGGAGTATCCTTCCATCCCCTTTACCATTTTGGTGGCTCTTCTCTGAACCTTTTCTAAAATCGCTATATCCTTTTTAAGATACGGCGACCAGAATTGCACACAATATTCAAGGTGCGGTCTCACCATGGAACGATATAGAGGCATTATAATATCTTTTGTTTTACCTAGCATTCTATTTGCTCTCTTGGCTGCTGCTGCACACTGGGCCGAGGGTTTTAACATGGTATCCACAATGACGCCTAAATCTTTTTCCTGGGTGGTAGTTCCTAATGTGGAACCTTGCATCGTGTAACCATAGTTTGGGTTGTTCCTCCCTAGGTGCATAACCTTGCACTTGTCCACATTAAATTTCACCTGCCATTTTGATACCCAGTCTTCCAATTTATCAAGATCCTCTTGCAATTTTTCACAATCCTCTTGGGTTTTAACAACTTTAAATAGTTTTGTGTCATCTGCAAATTTGATAACCTCACTCGTTATTCCACTTTCCAGGTCATTTATGAATATGTCAAAAAGCAGCGGACCCAGCACAGATCCCTGGGGTACACCACTATTCACCTTTCTCCATTGGGAAAATTGGCCATTTAGCCCTACCCTTTGCTTTCTATCTTTTAACCAGTTCCTGATCCACAATAGTACACTGCCTCCTATCCCATGACTCTTTAGTTTTGCCAAAAGTCTCTCATGAGGGACCTTGTCAAAGGCTTTCTGAAAGTCCAGATACACAATATCAACCGACTCACCTTTGTCCACCTGATTATTCACTCCTTCAAAAAAACATAACAGATAGTAAGACAAGATCTTCCTTGTCTAAAGCCATGTTGGCTGTCTCCCATTAGGTCATGACTATCTACATGCTGAGTAATTTTATTCTTTATGATGGTTTCTACCATTTTTCCCGGTACTGACGTCAGGCTCACCGGTCTGTAGTTTCCAGGATCACCCCTGGAACCCTTTTTAAAAATTGGTGTTACATTGGCGATCCTCCAATCTTCAGGTATTAGAGATGATTTTAATGATAGTTCACAGATTACTAATAGGAGGTCTGCAATCTCATATTTCAGTTCTTTCAACACCCTTGGATGTATACCATCTGGCCCAGGTGATTTGCTACTCTTCAGTTTATCTAATAGTTGTAATACATCTTCCCGATGTATCGATATTTCCTTCAATTCTTCCGCACCTTTAAATACCACTTCAGTCATGGGTAACATCCCTACATCTTCCTCAGTAAAGACCGAAGCAAAGAATTCATTCAGTCTCTCCGCTATCGCCTTGTCGCCTATTAGTGCTCCTTTAACCCCTTTATCATCTAATGGACCAACTGACTCTCTCACAGGATTTTTGCTATGAATGTACTTGAAAAGGTCTTTACCTTTCGTGTTTTTTGCTTCTGCAGCAAGCTTCTTCTCAAATTCTCTTTGCCTGCCTTATCAATGCCTTGCATTTAACTTGCCAGTGCTTGTGCCGTTTCCAGTTTTCATCATTTGGCTCTTTTTTTTCCATTTCCTGAAAGATGCTTTTTTTGGCAACAACAGCCTCTCTGACCTCACCTTTAAACCATGCTGGCAGTTTTTTGGACTTCCTTCCACTTTTCTTAAAGCATGGAATACAGCTGGTCTGGGCTTCCAAGATAGTATTTTTCAACAACAGCCAAGCCTGATGTACGTCTTTAACCTTTGCAACTGCTCTTTTTAGTTTTTTCTTAACTGTTTTCCTCATTTTATCATAGTCTCCCTTTCGAAAGTTAAAAGGTAGTACTGTGGATTTCCTTACTATCCCTCCTCCACTAATTAAATCAAAGGCGATCATGCTATGATCACTATTGCCAAGTGGCCCCAACAACCTTATCTCTTGCACTAGATCTGGTGTTCCACTAAGGACTAGGTCTAATATGGCTTCCCCTCTGGTCGGTTCATGAACCAGCTGCTCCAAGAAGCAGTCATTTATTTCATCTAGGAACTTTATCTCCCTAGCATGTCCTGACATGACACTGACCCAGTCGATACCGGGGTAGTTGAAATCACCCATTATTATTACTGCGCTGTAACTTTTGTTAGCTTCCTTGATTTCTTTGAACATTTCATCATCCATTTGGTTATTCTGGCCAGGCGGTCGATAGTACAACCCCCACTGCCATCGCCTTCCCCCTTTTACATGGAATTTCAATCCATATAGATTCTACAGCAGATTTTGTTTCCTGCAAAACTTTAATCCTTTCTGACTCAATGCCCTCTCTAACATAGAGAGCAACCCCTCCACCAATTTGATCAGCTCTATCATTACGATATAGTTTGTACCCAGGTATCACAGTGTCCCACTGGTTGTCCTCCTTCCACCATGTCTCTGATATTCCAATCATATCTAACCTTTCATTTAGTGCTATATATTCTAACTCTCCCATCTTATTTTTTAGACTTCTAGCATTTGCATACAAGCATTTTAGCGAATGTATTTTATTCATATTAATTTGGCTATTGTTAGACATGGGTAATTTGGGATCTTTAAGCTCTGTCTGCTCCATACTTGAGGGCATTTGGACTAGTTTACTCTTTTGTGGAACCTCTCTGCTTTTGGTAGTATCCTTCAAAGATACATTCTTCTGAACCATCCGCTCTTGGGCTACTGTCGGCTTTCCCCTAATATCTAGTTTAAAAGCTGCTCTATCTCCTTTTTAAAGGTTAATGCCAGCAGCCTGGTTCCATCCCGGTTAAGATGAAGCCCATCCCTTTGGAAGAGCCCCTCCTTTCCCCAGAATGTTCCCCAGTTCCTAACAAATCCAAAACCCTCATCTCTGCACCATTGTCTCATCCACGCATTGAGACTCCGGAGCTCTGCCTGCCTTTTGGGTCCTGCGCGTGGAACAGGAAGCATTTCGGAGAACGCTACCCTGGAAGGGGAGAGGGGAGGGTTTTAGGTTATGTTATCAAACTGTTATTTAAATATGTGGCTCTTGAGGCTCCAGCGGAAGTCCATTAAGTCCAAGACTGTGTATAAATCGGGGACATTGTTCCACATGGTTGGAGTGAAGGAGAATGCTCGGTAGGAAGTAGGTTGGTTATTCTTGGCTCTTAGTGGGAGTGTACTGTGTGACTGTTCTTCTGGGTCTGCTATTGGTGCCTTAAGTAGGAGGGATTGAAGGAGTTCAGAGGATAAGGTGTGGGAAATCTTGAAGGTCATCAACAGGACTTTGTATTTCATATGGCTTGCAATGAGGAGCTAGTGGAGCTGTCTTAGGATTGGCATTATGTGTTCTGATCTGGACATTCCTTTTATTATGCAGGCTACAATGTTCTGTGCTAAGTGTAGTAGGTGAAATGTGTATTTTAGCAGTCCTTGGAGAATGATGTTGCAGCAGTCCATGTGAGGGAACATCAAGGATTGAAAGACTGTATGGAAATCACTTAAGTCTTATAAAGGTCGAAGATGCTGTAGGCTTTTCATCTTGTGGTAAACGAGTGTTAAGGTGTTGTTGATGTGCGGCTGTAGTGTGAGGCACTGATCCAGGATGATGCCAAAGTAGCATACTTGGGATATGACGTATAGAGTAGTTTGAGGGGTTCTGGGATTATCAGAGGTGTTGGAGGGTGGAAAACTGGTTCTCTTGTGATACAGAGAGCTTCTGGGTTTTTTTTAAGTTTATGGAAAGATTGTGTTTGGAGAGCCAGCAGGTGACTGCTGTGAAACATGTTGACAGATTAGTGTAGGTGGAGGATGAGGTACAGTGTAGGTGGTTAATGTTATTGTTATAATTTGTTTGTAATTTTTTTGAAGTGTGTGTATTGTATGAATTAATGCATATTAATATATTATTATGTATGAATGTATTATGTATTGGGTATTAAGATAGTGGGGATAGAATATTATCATGTGTTTTAGTAATTGTGATTGTATTGCATGAGTGTATGTGTGAATGGTGAGTGTATGGGAATTGTGCTTTTTTATGTGTTGCAATTTAGGTAAATTTTAGGTAAATTGGCGATGATATTGCCTTTGGAAGAATTGCATCATATTAAATATACCATCAATATTTACATATTTTGATGTATCCTATATATTTTTGAAAGATGTGTGTTTATTACACTGTTACATAACTAATTAATATTATTTATAAAATTTGTTAAATTGATTTATGTTGCATTGTATTTTTGATATTGGTTTATGATATTTGCAACTAGTGGTTGTTTCATGTAGTTTATATGTGATAAAGTACATTGTTGCCCTGCATAACTTCACAAATGGGCTGGAGACTGAGAGTGAATAAAAGGGAAGAAAAGGTGGAGCCTTGGGGAACCCCTTAATGTTGATTGCAAGGGGCAGATTTGAACAAATTTAGTTGAACCTGCTGCTTTCTATCTGTTAGGTATGATTGGAACCATTTCAGGGTTGTATCTGTTAATCCCAGGGATTGTAGTCGTAATATCAGAATGCTGTGGCTGAATGAGTCAAATGTGGCAGTGATATCAAGAAATATCATGATGAAGCCCTGATGTGGTTTGCACATGCCCTTTATGAGTCTGTCCATGAGTGCTGTTAGCAGGATTTCCACTCCATGGTTGGGTCTTAAGCTGTGTTGCTGTGGGTTGAGCGGTGCGTGGGAAGTGATGAAGTTTTGCAGTTGGTATTGTACCACCTTCTCGATAACGTTTGCCAGAAGTTAACACTGAGGGGCCTTCTTACTGAAGTTCCCTAAGCAGTTAGCATTGGAATTAGCAAATGCTAACTGTTCATGCACCAGCATGGTAACCATTACTATGCCGGCATGACAGGGTGTGCCAATTCACCTGCTAACTGCATAGCATGTTATGGGGTGGAAAACTGGTGGGCTATGCCATGGAACTTTACTATACTCTGTCATTTTAGTACAGATGCAGTAAAGGCATCCATGCTAATTATCAATTTACTTATCATGCAGTAAAAAGCCATGCTGGTAATGCCTCCAACAGTCAACACATATGCTTCGCATTTACCCCACATTCATTTTTGTTTTTAACACACAGTAGGTGCAAAGGTTTACCACTTTAGCAAAAGGGCCCTTTAGTGTACCTGTACTCTAAACTGCCATTCTCTAAGAAAAGAGTCAATCCATTTAAGGGCCTTTCCTTTGCATCCCCAGAGCCAGACATCTCTCATGGAGATTATTAGTGTGCACTAGCCAAAAGCGCTAGAGAGAGCCAGTAAAATAATCAGAAATGATTAATTCTTATCTATGATTTTATAAACTGAATCCATAATTGTTGTCAACAATGATTCCACCCCTGAACTTCTTCCAAACCATGCTTGTCAAAATTATCTTACAACTCTAATGGATCAATATCCAGTCATAATGATTCAGGTTCTTTTTAAACACCAGTCACCACAGCTAAAAATAATCTGAATATCCAGCACTGGTATCCAGATAGTGCGTCCAGTGTCGGCATTTAGTGGTGCTATACAGATAAAGGCACATTTTAGAAAAGACATTTGGTGCCTCCTGTGATATAGAAGTAAAAAACGTCTGAAAATCTATGACAGTTGTAGAGAATAGGATGTGCACGTGTAAGTGTGATCTAAAATCAGCATATCTCCGCCTCTGAAGATGGACATCCCTGCTAAATCTGGCCTGGAGAGAAGGAGAGGCAATTCATATGCAGCGGAAGGAACCATTTCAAAAACATACACATGCAAAAAATTAATGGGGGAAATCCAGCAATTTACAGGTACAAGTGTCAGAATTTCATAATGCACACAGTAAATGCCAACATTCACACATGCAACCAAGGCATTATGCAAACGCAGACATGCAGCCACTCTATCGATGACAGAGGAGTCAAGGCTTACCTCATTTCAATCTGGAGGGGCACACAAACATTGAGGGATCAAGGGGGCTATCCTCCTTAATCTCTACTGTACAGAGTTAGCCAAAATGAACATTTGTTAAATGCATGCTCACAGGGTGCAGGTTTAAATTTCGAAATGACAATTTGAGGCCTTAAATGTGCTTCTGCTATATGAATGGGAGATGCACATGTATTTTTTTGTCCCCTCCCAGACCATGCCCCCATCACACCCCTGTGCAACTTGGATGTGATCAGGGCAGACGGTGCAAAATCAGGCACTTCTAAAATAACTGTCTGCATGTGGACATAGCTTGGACGATATATAGCCAGTATATCCATGTGCAAAATGCACATAAGACTACTAAAAATAGCCTTAGGATGGCTTCTGTTTCCTAAGATTTGCACCAAATTCTTTTTAATTTCCTCATTTCCCATTTCACATTCTGTATACCAACCAGTGTTAGATTTTGGCCACTCCGTACATTTATATAAAGGGATAATCTTACCTAAAGCTTTGAATAAGGTATCACAGCAATATGTTATTTCAATTCCTTCTGGACCATCACCATTTGTATACCTGCTGTTTTATAATTGTTTACAGAAGTAAATCTGGTTTTACCTGCCCAAAAATGTAGTTACTTACCTGTAACAGGTGATCTCCAGGAACAGCAGGAATCAGTCTTCACATATGGGTGAATATCATCGAAGGAGCCTGTGCGGAAAGCCAGCGTCCAATAAGAAAGCCTTTGGGAGCACTCCATTGCACCTGTGTGCGTGCCTGCCTTCCCCCTTTCCAACACCTCTCCTCAGTTGGGTTTGTAGCTGAGAAGAATAATAAATAAAAGAACCCTAAAACCCCTAGGGGAAGAGGGCAGGTTGTGAAGACTGATTCCTGCTGTTCCCAGAGATCACCTGTTACAGGTGAGTAACTATGCTATCTCCAGGAACAAGCAGGAATGCAGTCTTCACATTAGGGACTCATTAGCTCCCAGGTACCAGACTGGTATGGGGGTGGGGGAGAGCAGTGCGATCCCTGAAGTAAAAATCTTGTAGCCAATGAGTCTGGAAGAGTTGTGGGCCATTGGACTCGATTACAGGAAGCAATATTCCCCCATTGATAGTCTGGTGTCTTTTAGAAATCCGGGACAGAGATTAGGAGTTGAGTTTAAGTCCCAAAGAGAGACTGGAGTACAGCATGGCCAAAGACAACGTCCCAATGGGAGTCTCTGTCCAGACAGTAGTGTGCAGCAAAAGTATGAATGGAGGACCAGGTAGATGACCAGAAGATGTCCTCAATGGATACTGAACGGAGATTGGTCTACGGGGGCTGCCATTGCCCGCACATTATGAGCAGTGACATGACCTTCCAAAGAGAGTCCTGCTTGTGCATAAGAAAAAGAAATGCAATCTGCTATCCATCTAGATCAGAGGTTCCCAACTCCAGTCCCAGAGGGCCAAACACTATTCAGGTTTTCAGGCTGTCCCTAATAAATATGCATGAGATGCATTTGCATGCACTGCCCCCATTGTATTCAAATGTATCTCATGAATATTCATTAGGGACAGGCTGAAAACCTGAATGGTGTTTGACCCTCCAGGACTGGAGTTGGGAACCTCTAATCTAGAAAGAGTATGTTTTGTCACCGGTAGACCGAGGTGACTAGGATCAAAGGAAATGAATAACTGACAAGATCTTCTGTGATCTTTAGTTCTATCCAAGTAGTTGGCCAGTGCTCGCTTGCACTCTAAGGTGTGTAGTGCTGCTTCAACCCAAGACGCACGTCTGGAAGATCCAAGCAGCCATCTCTTGATGCAAGGTCCATTCGTAAGGATGAAAGATGAATGCTAGGACATTGAGTTCGCCCGGAAAGTACACCACTCTGAGCTGAATGCGGTGAGAGATGGCAAAGGACCACAAGTGAATCGCTTCCTCACAGAGGGGACAGGTCCCCATTCCCCCCTGTTTGTTCACGTAGAACATGGCAACTTGGTTGTCCGTCCGGACTAGAACAGATTGCCATGAAAGTTGGGGTTGAAAAACCCGAAGAGCATTTGTCAGTGCCCATAGTTCCAGCAAGTTGATCTGCAGGGCCAATTCCTTTTCTGTCCACAGTTCCTGTGTGGTTAGGTCATTCAGATGTGCTCCCCAACCCATCTTGGAAGCATCCATCATCAGGGTACATTAAGGTGGAGGCATCTGAAAAGGTGAACCGATGAGCAGGTTTGGTGGGACATGCCATCATTGAAGGGACCTGATCAGATGAGGAGTGACATGGATCTTGTCTCTGAGACCCTCTTTGCTTGCATCCATTGAGAAGACAGAGTCCATTGTGCTGGTCGCATGTATAAGTGAGCGTAGGGGACAACATGGACCATGGAAGCCATGTGTCCTAAGAGTTGTAGCATCTCTCAAGCTGTTACTCGGCTTTGCTTTTGCACTCCCTTTGCCAGCTCAATGATGTGAGCACAGCGATTCTGTGGGAGGAAAGCTAGGGCCTGTTGAGTCTATGATGAACTTCAGTCATTGGGTTGGAGCGAGATGAGACTTTGAGAAGTTTATGACAAAGCCCAGATGTTGGAGCACCATGATACTGCAATGAAGAGAGAGTCTTACCTCTTGAGGGGATTCTCTCTTGACCAGACTATCGTCTAAGTAAGGAAAGACGAATATCCCCATGGTGCATAGGTAGGCAGCGACTACTGCCATGCATTTTGTGAAGACCTTTGGAGCAGAGGCTAGACTGAAGGGGAAAGCACAGTTACTTACCTGTAACAGGTGATCTCTGGGAACAGCAGGAATTAGTCTTCACATATGGGTACGTCGGTACCGATGGAGCCTGCACGGGAATGCTCCCCAGCATCCAATCAGAAAGCTTTTGGGAGCATCCCTCGCGCCTGCGCACTGACTTCCCGCCTTTCCCACTGCCTCTCCTCAGTTGAGTTTCATAGCTGAGACAGAAGGAGAGAAAGAGGAAAGGAGATAGATAGATACAACTCCTAGGGAGGTGGGTGGGTTGTGAAGACTAATTCCTGCTGTTCCCAGAGATCACCTGTTACAGGTAAGTAACTGCTATCTCCAGGAACAAGCAGGAATGAGTCTTCACATATGGGGACTCCCTAGCTTTGGGTGCCAGGGGAGATCCCATAAAATGCGTATCCCTGAAACAGGACGGCATTTCCCAAACCTGGATCCCCGGCATCCCCTGAGGGATGGGGGGTAGGAGTTGAATAGAGAAGAGCTGTAGAGGAACAGTGAATCTAAAGACTACAGAGAAAAAGAGTCTTTAGAATGTATGTCAAGTATCATTAAAATATTTAATGAACTAGTACAATATAGAGCTTACCTACTGGATTGTAGGAAGTAGAACTGTGATGGAGTGTACTGTAGATGCAGTAGCGGAATCCTCAAGGGAACTTCACAGCAGTGAGGATGAAGTTCCAAACCTGGAATGGGCAGGTGACCCAGGTGTCAACTGGGGTAGGAAAAGAACGGCAGGTCTTCAATGGAAAGCTTTATGGGAAAAAGCTGAAAACTCTTTTAGGTACAGAGTTATTAACATTGAGGACTAAAAGAAGAAGACTGACCGGTCTGGAGAATTAGCCCAGTCCTGAAGGGAAGAGGGGGTATAGAAAAAAGCCCCTATTCCCAAGGAGAACAGAAGTATACTCAGAAATATTGAAGATGTACACTGTCTTTCCTAGCTGGTAAGAGATAGGAAGACATTGAAGTTTGATACTTCATAGACAGGGAGATTTATAACAAAAATAGAAGCTGTTGACATCACAGCAGTAATTGTGTGTATAACCGCTCCCACTTACTGAGCCGTATAAGAATAGGCAAGTTGACTGTCTGGACCTCTTAAGAAGGTAAAAACTTTATAGCACAGACAGTTAGGGAGATAGTAGGTAATACATAGCGTCCTATGGACATCTCCCAATGGGCACATATATATATATATGGAGATACATACATATCTATATATATGTGCATATATGTCTAGATATGTGTGAGATATATATATATATATATATATATATATATAGATGGGCATGACTTATGCCCACACAGAAATATGTATGTATAGGACATATACATACATGAATATATGTCTGAGGATACATGCCTGCAACTGAGTCCCACAAGACATTCACATGGGGAATGTGATGGGAAGAGATTCATCTAATAATGAGGGGGTGAAAACCACCTGAAGATATATAGAGAATCTATTTCGACGGTGCAGGAATGCAGTTCAGTGGAATAACCAGTATGGTTGCGTGAAAAAACAGAGGATAATAGCAGTCTGGCAAGAGCACGTCAGGAGTACCTTAGGACTCTGACATGTCCAAAGGACAAAAAAAAAACCGCATAGACTAAGACACCAGGATGCCCCAGCCAAGGGATACAGGGGTATCATGTACACTAAAAGAGTATGTGTAGTCCAAGTGGAGCAGAAAAGCATAATGCCAAGCTGTAAGGAAAAAAGGGGTAGATTCCTGCAAGATTGGGAACTCCTTGGACATTCACGCAGAAAAAGCTTGTCTTCTGTATCACAACAGGAGACAAGAGGGTATAAAGAACCCATATAGTCATGGAATGATTATATAAGCTTTTTCTACTATATGGAAAAAACCCTTAGAGACAAAGTTTAATGCTCTGTAGCAAGGGCCCATAGTAGAAAGCTTCTCTGAAGATTGCAGAGAGCATTGTGCAGGAGAATTATAAGATAATACTGACAGAAGTCAGGTGTGTTGCCACATCCTAGGAAAGGATATGGCTAGAAGAAGATAACCTGCAGTGAGTAGTATTATGCAAGATAGTTGAAAGTAGCTTGCAATGAGTATTAAAGTAATCACTGGAACTCCTGCATACACAGCAGCTGAACAAAACAGCAGAGGGGATTCTCCTGTATAAAAACAGAGAGAAAACAGGCAAAGGGAGCGGAGATATTCACGTCCCTGTCTGATGAATTGTTCAGAGCATGCATTGAAGGATAACAAAAAGTCTACACTGGAAGAAAGAGAAGTGTTTCAGTATGGTACCAACCCAAGCAGGGGAAACCCTGGAAGAGAGGGGGTTGGAAAGTGACTTACCATATGGCAAGTCAGCTGAAGGAAAAGATGTCCATGTGGGGACAGAAACTATCATGGGATAGTTGTAACCTCCCTTCGTAGTAGTAAGAAGGGGAGAATTCTGTAACCCATGGACAAAGTATCCTAACAGCTTAGCATACTGAAAAGGAAAAAACCAGTGTAGGGTTTGAGAATAAACTTCTGCTAAGAAGAAGTTAACTGTAGATTGCAACATACAGGAACCTATGGTTGCTGGTTATGATTAGACTGGCTAGAGTCTGGAGACTTCAGACTAGGATGAGATGTCCCTTGCTTGGGTACATCTGGAGGATGGGCAGGAGAAGGGTGAAACCTTCTTTTCTTAGGGAAAGAAGGTTTGGCAGGACATTTCCTACGTCCTGGGTTAAAAGAAGGCTTAGGATGGTTTCCAGAACCAGGGAAGTCAGTGGAGCAATGAGCAACCTGACGTAAAGCTTCTTTATTGAAGAGATTTTCTCCAGTACAGGGAGAATTACCCAGTGTATGTTGTGCCCATCTGTTCAAGTCTGAAGCTTGCAGCCAGGCTGTACGACATGCTCCAATGGCAATAGCAGAGGATCTGCTAACAGACTCAAAAGAGTCTAGAGAAGCACGAGAAAGAAACCAAGAGATATTCCTGCTATGATTAAGAAGCAAGGAATAGTCAGTGGCCTTAGGTTCTGACAAAAAAGGGGACAAAAGAGACAATTTCTCTGTGACCTCCTGAAGTGTCAGACTCATATAAAAAATATATGAAATAATTCTTGAAGCCAGCATAGAAGTTTGGAAGGTTTGACGTCCAAAGGCATCAAGTGCTTTAGATGCACGACCTGGCGGATAAGAAGAATGCTTCTTCTTGCTTCTTACCTTCCTCATTGCTGATTCCACTACAATGGAATGATGTGGAAGTTGGTTTTTTGAAACCCCGGAGAGGGAGGCACCTGATACAGAACATTAATGGCTGTAGAAGGCGAAGGAACCTTTAAAGGTGATTCCCACATCCTCAGAAGAAGATCCTGCAAAGAATGATGTAAAGGAAGCATTATATTTTCCTTTTCTGCAGGATCTTGGCCAAGAGTAGAGCCAGGAATAGGAATGGCAAGAAAGGTTGCCATGTCAAGGAGAAATTTCTGAAAAGAAGGATCTCCAATAGGAACTATTCCTGGGTAGGCTGAGGTTGAAGGAGCAGCTTGAGCACCAGAAGACAAACTGGACTGGTGCAGAAAAAGAATCCTGCTAGATGGACAGTGATACTGACAGTTCTGATTTGAGGCAGTTAGTACTGCATCGTCAGTGCCCGGTATCGATTCCAAGCTAGGCATAGAAAGGATCGATGGCACCGATGGATCTGCAGGAATCGACATCGATACCGGTATCGGAGACGATAATGTCATCGAAGCAGTAATCGGGGGCTGCTGAAGCGGTACCGAGGTAGCCAGAGAGCCTTGGTGAATATCCTCGGTACTGCGTAGTCGGAGACGATATGGATCGGTTCCGAAACGCGTCGGTACCAAGACATCTAGACTGGATATCGATTCTAGACTCGGCATCGAAGGAAGCGAGTCTATCGATGCATGTCTAGAAGGTACCAACGTTGGTGGTGGTATCGGCGATGCCGATACAGGAGAGTCAATCGGAGTCGTATCGATCGGTTCCGAAGGTACCGAGGACGTCCGAAGACGATGCCTGGTGAAGAGAGGAACACTCGACACCGGCACCGATGTCGGGGTATCGGTACCGCTCGAAGCTGGTACCAACCCCGAGCATGGCGAAGATACAGGAAAGTCAATCTGGGTCATATCGATCGGCCCCGAAGGTACCGAGGACACCAGATGACGATCCCTGGTGAAGAGTGGAACACTCGACACCGGTGCCGGTGCCGGTGCCGGGTTATCGGTACCGCTCGAAGCGGATACCACCCCCGAGCACGGCTCAGGTATGTTCTGTGAGGGGTGAGCCCCAGGAACAACCTGAAACCCCGTAAATGCTTTGGAGCCCGAAGACTCCTGCCGGGGTTTTATTGCCAATGGGGTCTTGAGGGCAAGGCCGGAGCCGTCATCAAGCTGGGCATGAGACTTACCCTTCAAGAATTGGCTAGTCTTAACAGACTTTGTGGGTTACCTGATCCTGGAGAGAAGAATAAACCGGTGTCCTCACCTCAGGAGGAAAAACGGCATCGAGGGAAACTCGAAAAAGGGAAGGTCTTCTCCCAATAATACAGCCTGATGGATCAGGGAAAAAAGGGTCAGGACCCAAACAGGTTAGACACCAAGTATTGGAGTCTAAAAAGAAAACGTTGTTTCCACAGTGAAGGCACTTCTTAGGGGAAGAAGGCTCCATGTTGGAGAGGCCTGGTAGGCCCAAAAAAGTTAAGACAAAAACTGTGGAGAAAAAATATCTCTAAGTTTAGAAAAGAAAAGAAAAAAGCACCGGCGGTACCAGTATCGGCGGGAAAGACAGCCGCGACCACAAAAAAACAAGAAATAAGAATTTTAAAGAAAAAAGTTTCTGCGGTGACAGGAGGACGTCCTGTCGGCTCCGCGGAAAAACGAAAACTGAGGAGAGGCAGTGGGAAAGGCGGGAAGTCAGCGCGCAGGCGCGAGGGATGCTCCCAAAAGCTTTCTGATTGGATGCTGGGAAGCATTCCCGTGCAGGCTCCGTCGGTACCGACGTACCCATATGTGAAGACTCATTCCTGCTTGTTCCTGGAGATAACCCAGTATTGATAATGGTTTCCCTGCAAGATGAAGCACAGACACTGTCTGTGTGAGTGATGAATCAGTAAATGCATGTAGGCATCTTTTAGGTCTAGAAAACATAGCCAGTCATGTCTCTGGAGGTATGGTAGAAGAGTTCCTAGGGAAATCATTTTGAATTTTTCGCGGACCAAGAACTTGTTAGGTCTCTGAGATCCAAGATGGGCCTGAATCCTCCTGTTTTCTTTGGAATGAGAAAATATGGAGAATATAAGCCCATCCTTTCTTGAGGTAGGAGGAACTCTTTCTATAGCACCCTGGGACAACAGGGTGGTCACCTCTTTTTTTATGAGAGTGCTTTAAAGGGTTTATCTGGGACAATCCCCTGTGAAGCTGGCCGGGGGTAAGGTTTTGAAGTGAAGCTGATAACCCCTTTGGACAATCTGGAGTGTCCACTGTTCTGATGTTATGAGGTGTGACCTGTGGGCATAGTGACAAAGTCTATCTGTTATGTGGAGGAGCTGGGAGCGCTCCAGTGGCAGATTGACAGTGCTCTCTAGGAAGGAGTCAAAAACCAGGTGCAAGTTGTGCCTGTGCAGCTGGTTGAGGCTTGAGAACCTTGGGCTTCTTGGGTTGGCGAGAGCCTTGCTACCTCTGTTGAGGTTGCTGAAGTTGATAGGCAGCAGAAGACGGATAAGAAGGATAGTATCTGTACTTTTTAGAATAGAAAGGTTTCTTGAGAATGACCTTCCTTTTAGATGGGTCAGCTGTTTTCCTGGAAAGGCGTTTTAGGGTGAGATCATGTGTCTTAATCTAGCCTGCTTTTTCCTTCCAATTTTAGCCAAAATGGTTTTCACCAGTACATAGGATATAGGCCAGTTTATCCTGGATCCATTGCTCAAGGTCTGATGCCTGCAACCAGGCCATCCCGCAAGCCCCAATACAGACTGCTGAAGCTCTGCTGGTGGATTCAAAGGCTTCAAATGAGGCCCTGGTAAGAAACTTAGAAGTGTTTTGGCCCCGTTTGATGAGTGTCTGGAAGGCACTCCTCTTATTCTCGGGAAGCATGGGGGGAAAAGTCTTCAAATCCCTGGTGACATCCTTCAGAAACATGCCCATATACAGCATGTAAGAGTTAATTCTAAAGACCAACATTAAGGCTTGGAAGCATCAATACCCAAAGGCATCAAGTGTCCTTGAGTCTCTGCCAGATAGTGTGGAGGAATGGTTCTTTGAGCTCTTTATTTGGCGCATCACTGATTCCACCATCATTGAGTGGTCAGGGAGCTGAGGTTTTTGGAAGCCTGGACATTCTGGTACTCACTATACAGTGTGAGTCTTTTGATGACAGGGGGAACCATGAGCAGAGCTTCCCACATGCAGAGCATAAGATCCTGTAGGATATGATGCACCGGTAGTGTTGCTGCTTCTTTGGGCAAGGGAGGGTATTGGAGTATTTCCAATTCCTCTGCCTTCAGTTCCTTCTCTGAGGCTGCTGTGATGGAGAGTCCTGCTGCCATATCACGGATGAAGTCCTGAAAGGACATATCCTCTGGTGGGGACTGATGCCATTCCTGAGGCAGCGAAGGGTCCGAAGGGATGTCTGGAAGTTCATGGGAATTGAGTGATCTCTCGCCAGATTCTGAAGAACTGGAATCAGAGTCTGGTAAGAAGTCAAAGTATCGGCAATCTTGGGCTTGACCTTGAGGCTTCATGGATGTCGAAGGTCGATGCCGATGCTGATACCGATATTCAGAGGCATCAGAACAGAGAGCCATGGATACCAGGACTATTGATCGGTTCTCGATATTATCGGTACTGAGGCTGCCAGGAGTACTGCCAAACTCCTCTCGAAGCCAGCATGTGCTGGTCCAGGGAAATGGCCAATATCTGGGTGGAATCACCCACGGGGCTCTGAGCCATTCTCCCAGAACATAGAACTGGTAGCTCTCCGGGGGGCAATGTCTCAGGAGTGTCCCGGAGCCTCTCTTTTGCTCTGAAAGACAGATTCTCCCGCTGGGGTTGTTTGGCTGGCTGGTCTGCATCGGAAGCACCTCTAGGGGAGTAGTGATGCTTGTGCTGGGACTTCTCTCTGGTCTCAGTATCGGTCTTTGATGCCGATGCCGATGATTTGGGAGCGGCCAGAGACTTTGACTTATTTTTATGTTTGGACTTTAAAGAAACCTGAGACCCATGAGATGAAGTTGATGCCCTCGATGAAGTGGAAGCCACTGGGGTGAACAACGATCCATATTGTCTGGCTCGGTTCTTTAGCCTCTCTTTGTCATTTGCTGGCAACAAGAATTGGGTTGATGTTCAGGGTCCAAACATTTTAGACACCAGTCATGTTTATCAGTGACTGATATGGTACGGCACACTTGGTACATTTTTTTAAATCATTAGTTGGCTTTTTCATGCCTCAAAAACGTTATCTTTGAATATTGAAGATAAGGCTATGGAGGCATAGAGGCCTAGTTTAGCAGTGAAAACTGCATTGAAAATGGAGAAAATAAATAGAAACTTGGTAAAATATGAAATAAATAATTATCGGAATCAGTGTTGGATTCAACTGGACTGGTGTCAGATTCGATGGAACCGGCATCAATGGGAAGGCAGAAGCACAAAACAGAGAAGTTTTTCCTGTTGGTCTGCAGAAAACAAAGAACCGAGAAGAGGAGTTGGGAAGGCAGGAAGGCAGGCGCAGTGGAGTGCTCCCAAAGGCTTTCCTATTGGATGCTGGGGAGTGTTCCCGCATGGGCTCTGTCAGTTACGTATGTGAAGATTGCATTTCTGCTTGTCCCTGGAGATTTAATATTCTCTGATCTAACTTAAACTAAAGGGAATCAAAAACTCACCTGCCAGGGAACTACATATAATATCTTGCTTTATTATCAATTTGCCTATTGTAATTAAATATTTAATACAAAAAGTAAGTTCAAAATGTAGCCACTTTGTTGAGTAGAACCTGTTAAGTATTTTATTTATTTATGTATTTTATTTATTTATTTCTCTTATATACCACGCTCTTCAACATCAGCGCAGTTTACATGGAACATTTAGGTTTTACGGTGGGGGTTACACCGTAAATTACAGATAACAGGTAGCTCAACTTGGATAACCATAATTAACTATTTACACATGTTTTACACAGTAACTAAGTTAGTGCTATTGCTTCAAGGTAGGACAGTAACAATGAGGCCTTAACAGTTTTATCTACTTCTACATATGCATTATCATCAACCATAGAAATACAGACATAGAAAATGATGGCAGATAAATACCATACAGTCTATCCAGTCTGCCCAGCCATACATACCAACTACTAAGATCTACTATCCTTTCCTCTAACTTAGAGATACCCTGTTTTGATAAATACTTTCTTGAATTCAGATACAGTCATTATCTCTACCACCTTTGCTGGGAGGCTGTTCCATGCATCCACCACCCTTTCCATAAATCAGAACAATAAAGTCACCATACCCTAAGCTCAGAGTCAATACCTGTTTGTTTTATCAAATAACTTCATACAACCCCATCCACCCTGGAGGACAATAAATAAGTAAATTCCCAGCTGCCAGCCTTGGTTAAATCTGACCAACAAACCTTCCCACTGTTTAGGAAAATGTACCTTTGTGGGATTATATACAATCTGTAACAATCACAGCTTCCCTACTCTTTCTCCTATTCACTCTAGATATTTGGATCAGTTTATAATCCTGAAAACAAATCTGTGTGCCTGCCCCCCTTACAGATTCTGTCAACCAAGTTCCTATGATGAAAGGATAATCCAAAGACTCAGTAATTTAGTCATAGATAATATGCCACTTATATTTTACCAATCTGTATTCACCAGTAAACCTTTTATTTATGGTGTATTTTAGAAATGAATCCCTTGTTGTAGGTAACAGAAAGAGTAGTTACTCACCTGTAACAGGTGTTCTCCAGGAGCAGCAGGAATCAGTCCTCACATATGGGTGACGTCGGCGCTGACGGAGCCCCCGTGCGGAGCATTTCCCCAGCTTTCAAAGAAAGCCTTTGGGAATTGCAGCGCGCATGCGCGGTCCCCTTCTCGCCCAAGGGTGCCATCTTGCTCAGTCTGATGACATAGCTAAAAGACAGCAAAAATAGCAAAAAATAAATCATATGACTGCAACTCCAAGGGGAGGAGGGAGGGTTGTGAGGACTGATTCCTGCTGCTCCTGAAGAACACCTGTTACAGGTGAGTAACTACTCTTTCTCCAGGACCAAGCAGGAAGTCAGTCCTCACATATGGGACTCCCCAGCTTAAGGCTACCGGAGACCCCAAGCCGAAAAAATGAGCTCCCTCTAGAGCGTCAGAACGTAAGGAAGGAATCTTCTCTGAGAACGCCCCCGACCAGTAGCCCAACATCAGGGCCGGAGGGAAGGAGTTGCCTAAACCCCAAAGAGATTATGGAGTACTGCCTGTCCGAAAGCACTGTCCCTGCGGGACTCCCTCTCAAGGCAGTAATGGGCCGCAAAGGTCTGGCTTGAAGACCAAGTAGCGGCCCGGCAGATGTCTGCCAACGGAACAGAGCGAAGATGAGCCACTGACGTAGCCTTCACCCTGACATGATGAGCCGTGACTCGACCCTCCAACGAGAGGCCGGCTGCCCCATAAGCCCAGGCGATACAGTCAGCGACCCATATGGACAAAGTACGCTTGGAGACAGGTAACCCCAACTTATTGGGGTCAAAAGAAACGAAGAGCTGAACAGCCCTCCGGTGCTCCCGCGTACGGTCAAGGTAGAAGGATAACGCCCTCCTACAGTCCAGGGTATGCAGGACCATCTCAGCCCAGCTAGCATGCGGCCTGGGAAAGAAAGTCGGAAGAACTACCTCCTGATTGAGGTGGAAAGAGGAGACAACCTTAGGTAGAAACTTAGGGTGAGTCCATAAGACTACCCTATTCCGGTAGAACCTAGTGTAAGGGGGATCAGACACTAGCGCCTGAAGTTCACTTACTCGCCTAGCAGAGGTAAGAGCTACCAGAAACAAGGTTTTCCAGGAGAGAAAACGGAGGGGGCAGGTAGCCATAGGTTCAAATGGCGGACAAGTAATCCGCTGTAAGACCACATTTAAATCCCACTCAGGGGCCGGTGGACGTAGAGGAGGCTTAAGCAGGAGGAGGCCTCTGAGGAAACGAGCCACCAAAGGGTGGTTGGAAAGAGGCCTCCCGTCCACCGGCGAGTGGTGCGCTGAGAGAGCACTGAGGTGAACTCTGACAGAATTGGACTTAAGGCCTAGATTGGAGAGGTAAAGCAAATATTGAAATACTACCGCTACCAAGCACGAGAAGGGATTCTAGTTGTGCTGAGCACACCATGCGGAGAATCTACGCCACTTAAGAGCGTAGGTTTTCCGGGTGGATTGCCTTCTAGAGGCTAAGACTACGTCCTCCACCTCTCAAGGCAGTAATAGAGGAGCCAGAACTACCCTTTCAGCAGCCAGGCCATCAGATGAAGGGACTGGAGGTTGGGGTGGAAGAGAGATCCCTGTTCTTGAGACAGGAGATCGTGTTGAATCCCCAGAGGAATAGGAGTGTCCACCGCCAGTTGCAGCAGAAGTGGGAACCATGGTTGCCTCGGCCACCTGGGGGCTATCAGAATCATGGAAGCCCCGTCCTTGAGTACTTTGAACAGTGTTCTGGACACTAGTGGCATGGGAGGAAACGCATACAGTAGGCCTTTGGACCACGGGAGCAGAAACGCATCCACTGCTACTCTGAGAGGATGCGGTTGACTGGAACAGAATCTTGGGAGTTGCCGGTTCAGAGGACTGGCGAAAAGATCCATGGTGGGGAGGCCCCACCTCAGAAAGATCTGTTGAACCACCAATGGATTCAATCTCCATTCGTGTGGTTGCAGGATCCTGCTCAGTCTGTCCGCCAAGTAATTTTCTTGACCTGGGAGATAGACTGCCTTGAGAAGGATTCCGTGATTGACGGCCCAGGAGCACAGCCGTTGTGCTCCCTGACATAGAAGGAAGGAGCCTGTGGCTCCTTGCTTGTTCACTTAAAACATGGCAACTTGATTGTCCGTCTGGACCAGTACAGACTGGTGAGACGTGAGATGGGAGAAGGCCCTCAGAGCTAAGCGTATTGCCCGCAGCTCCAGGAAATTTATCTGCTGTGCAGCTTCCCAAGGGGTCCAGAGACCCTGAGTACATGCCCCTTGGCAATGCGCTCCCCAACCTTGAAGAGAAGCATCGGTTGTCAACACTTGAGAGTGCGGAGGGATTTGAAAAAACACACCGAGTACCAGATTTGGAAGATGAAGCCACCATTGCAGAGAGGAGGCAAGCAGTGTGGATACTCTTACTGAGTCTGCAAGGCTCCCTGCGACCTGATGCCACTGAGTTCAAAGACTCCACTGAGCAGGCCGCATATGCAGGCGGGCATTGGGGGTCACATGAACCGTGGAAGCCATATGGCCGAGAAGTCTCAGGAATTGCCTGGCGGAGACCAGGGAATTGCTGTGAAACTGCCTGGCTAGATCCATTAATCTGTGGGCTCTGTCCACGGGCAGAAAAGCCTTCGCCTGGAGAGTGTCCAGCCTTGCCCCTATGAACTCCATGTTCTGGGACTGGAGCAAAGTGGACTTTGCGAAGTTTATGACAAACCCCAAGTGCAGAAGCACAGCCACAGTGCGAAGGGCGGCTTGACTGGCCTCCTGGGAAGACTGGCCCCTTATGAGCCAGTCGTCCAGGTATGGGAACACAAAAAGACCCTGAAGCCTTAGGTAGGTCGCCACCACCGCCAGGCACTTGGTGAACACCCTGGGGGCGGAGGTTAGGCCAAAGGGTAGTACTCTGTACTGATAGTGGTTTCCTCCCACAACAAATCTGAGATATTGTCTGTGGTCTGGATGAATAAGGATGTGAGTATATGCATCCTTTAGATCTAAGGAGCATAGCCAATCTCCCTGATGGAGGTAGGGCAGCAGGATTCCAAGGGTAAGCATCTTGAACTTTTCCCTCTCCAGGAACTTGTTGAGGTTGCGCAAGTCCAGGATGGGTCTGAGGCCTCCTATTCTTTTTGGTACCAGAAAGTACCTGGAATAAAAGCCGTGACCTCTCAGGTGGTGGGGCACCGGTTCCACAGCCTGTTCCTTTAGCAGACTTGCTAACTCTTGTAGGAGTAGGTCCCTGTGCAGAGGGGGCCTTGGAGGCTCCCCTGGAAAAAAGGAGGGAGGTACCTGATGAAAATGAAGAAGATAGCCATTTTGGACTATATGGAGCACCCAGGTATCTGATGTGACGGCTGACCACCTGTGGGCAAAGAGAGCCAGCCGGCCTCCTGTGCTGATGTGAGCCAGCTGAGGAGGAGAGGCTATGCCTTCTGAGTCAAAAACCCCCACCCTGCTGTGCAGGAGCCGGTGTTGGGGCTTGGGGGCCTTCTGCCTACGGGGCCCATGACCCTGCCCCTTGGCCTGCTGACCTTGTTGGGGAGCTGCAGAGGCCTGATAATGAGGGTATTGTTTATAGGCAGATGTCTTCCTCGGGTAAAAGGTCTTTTTTCCCGAGCCCTTCTTCTTCTGAGAAGGGGCAGAGCTTTTTCTGGACAGCTTAGTCCTGGTCAGAGTCTCGGTCTCGAGTTCAGCAGCCTTTTCAGCCATGGATTTGCCAAAAAGGTTTTCACCTCGGCAGGGGACATCGACCAACTTGTCCTGTACCCATGGCTCGAGGTCGGATGACTGTAGCCAAGCCTGTCGGCGGGCACCGATGCCGGCCCCGGCTACTCGGGCCGAAGCCTCGAAGCCATCGTAGGCTGCTCGAGAGATAAACTTCGAGCACTCTCGAATACCAGTGGACAAGGCCTGGAACCTCTGCTAAGGTTCCTCGGAGAGACCAGCAGAGAACCTGGCAATCTCCTTTGCCAGGTCTCGAAGGTACATGCCCATGTAGAGCTGGTATGTCTGGACACGGCAAGCAAGCATAGAGCCCTGGAAGCACTTCTTACCGAGGGCATCCAGGTTCCGGGCCTCCCGGCCGGGAGGCACCAAGGAGTGCATCTTCTGACTTTTCAGTCGATGCATGGACGATTCCACAACCATGGAGTGGTGCGGTAATTGTGCCTTTTGGAACCCGGAGCTCTTGCGGACTCGACAGATGGAATCAACCCGCTTGCTTAACACCGGCGTCGAGGCCGGGGTCTCCCACATGCTGAAGAGCAGCCGCTCCAGCATCGGAGGAACCGGAACAGTAAAGGCCTCCTTCGGGGGAGAGTCATACTGGAGGGCCTCAAGCTCCTCGGCTCGAGGCTCCTCCGCGGGGAATGCCAAGGCCTTGGCCATATCCTGCACGAAGTCCGAGAACCGGGTATCCTCCGGTGGGGATCGTCTCCGAGGTTCGGACTCCGGTGAGTCCGATGGGACACACCGAGTCCGAAAGGTGTCGGGTGACTCTTCGTCCTCCGTCTCCCAGCCCAACTCCTCGGAGGAGGAATCGAGCGGTTCCGGTCGGGCGGGCACTGATGCCCTCCGCCCCGACGCCGAAGGTACCAGCGTCGACGACCTCGGTCCCGAACGGGAGGCCGAGGGAGACCGTGGCCGAGGATCGACTCGAGCCCGCATGGACTCGAGGATCGGCTCGGCCTCCGGGGTCGACTTGGACATCGATGTCCCGGTGGTCGGGGAAGATGCACCGGTGAGACCAGCGATCAGTGCCCACTGCTGCTCCATGAAGGCAGCCAAGCTGCTCTCCAAGGCCGTCAACCTGAGTCCGAGCTCAGGAGACTCAGCAGCCCCCGACTCGGGCCCCGACGGCGTCGGGCCCGACGTCGGCTCCCCTGGAGGAGAGTCCATGAGGACTACGGTACTCACGTGCCCAGGAGACTCCATCTCGAGACGAGGTTGTTTGGCAGGCCTCTCCGACTCCGAAGACCCGGGACTGCGGTCGGGGCTATGCAACCTGTCCCTTGAGGAACCAGGTGCATCCGCCGACGCCGCCCTAACGGGTTTTTTCTTCCTGCGCTGCTCCCGCGAAGGAGACCCCCGCTCAGAGGAACCCCAACGCTGCTCGGGGCCGGAGTCCCGAGACATCGAGGCCTCTGACGAGGTCCGGGCGCGTCCGGACGCGGAGTCAGAGAAGATTCTGTCCTTTTGGTGCTGCCAACTCCTCAACGCCTTCGAGGACATTTTGCCACGTGGACCACAGATCATCGGGTCATGATCGGGTCCGAGGCACCGGAGGCAGCAGTCATGTGTGTCGGTAAGAGACATAAGTTTCTTACACGATCACACTTCTTAAACCCGCTGGCATCCATCGGGGGAAAAAGGGCCCCTGTGAGGTTGAAAGACAGGGCTGCCAGTGAAAAAGAAAAATGGCGCGAACGCTAGTCACGAAGGACAAAAACCGAAAAAAGAGAGAGTGGGCTCGATACCGGCGTATTGGGCCCAGGCGGGAAAAGGATCCGGTGTCGAACCGAAGAAGGAAGACAAAACAGGGTAATCAACTTTTTCCTCGGCGAAAAACGAACTACGTCCGTCGGGCTCCGCGGAAAAAAGAAGACTGAGCAAGATGGCACCCTTGGGCGGGAAGGGGACCGCGCATGCGCGCTGCAATTCCCAAAGGCTTTCTTTGAAAGCTGGGGAAATGCTCCGCACGGGGGCTCCATCGGCGCCGACGTCACCCATATGTGAGGACTGACTTCCTGCTTGGTCCTGGAGAATCCTCTGTTCACCAGAATGGCGAGCCATTCCTGATTTCCAGCCCTGCTATTTCAGCTGTAAGCCATAGAAACTCCTTCTTCAAGTCAGTTTTTGTTGGCTTCTCTTTGTTTTTCTACCATCTAGGATAGATGACCATACTTACTCAAATACCTATACTCTCTAATATCACCAATCTTTGTATTCCTTTAAACAGCTGCCAAAACTGGACAGCAGACAGTCATCATCAGGTTGATAGCATCAACCCAATTGGTTTCTGAGAGTTGTGGCCTATTCAAAATGTAAGCTATGTATGCATACATAATTAGAATTACTAAGTCATATATCAGATCTTTAATATGTTTAGATCCTATAGCAACTCACATTCTGCTGCTTGGAATTATCTTGTGGCCATCTCTAAACCAAGTCACTTGTGGTCTGGGATAGCTGATAACATTTGGAAAATTCAAAACAGCAGCCAGACCTCGTGATACTGTTTTTCTCTGGTCTTCATCCACAAAGTTTCGCATATCTACAATAAAACAAAATTATATTCTTCAATATTGATATAAAAAGGTCTACATCATTAATTTGCTTTGTCTTAAGAAGCAAACACTTAAATCTTGCCTTGTGCCTTATGAATAAGTAAAGTACATTAGCATTGTATAAACCACTCTTTTAAGTCACTCTAAATATTTTTGTCCTACGCGCTTGAATTAGAAAACATTCTGAATAAATGTGCTGAATCATTTCTGCCTGACAAAAAGGTGTTTGCAATAAGGAACATAAAAACTATTCAGTCAGGCCATTTTCTTAAAGAACTGGTTTGACTTGGCAGATTCAGAAGCTGCTCAAAATGAAATGCCTACCCTATTGCAAACAGTTTTATATACAGCAGGGTACTTCACCCCCCTACCCTAAATGAGAAATGTATATGCTGTTAATTTTGTGCATCCAAAAAAGTAGTGGTAATACCCTATAATAACAATCCCTTATATTAATATAAATTCTATGTATTGCATAATTCATATAATATATTATTACTAAAGCATTGTAAATGCAATCACATCAAACCTACATACATACTCGTACACATCCACGCATAAATATAAATACTCTCAACATCAGTCCTCCAAGGCTTCCCATTGGAAAATTCAAAGATTTGCACATCAGTTTGACTTAATTCACTTAAAAGACAGTAAACGCAATCCAGAACTAATGAATATTTTATCATCAGCATCCAATGGTAATCCACAGTACTTCCTTTTTGAATAATGTGTTGGAACTTTCACATCTGTCACTCTCACCTTGCAGGAACCAAATACTGGAGATTAACAACCAACACACTGGGAATAGTGAATAGTTCAAAATTGAAGGCACTCCTAGGATATGGTGAATAATTCAGAACTGAGGGGATTGTTATTATAGGGTATTATCACTACTTTTTGGAGAGTTTTTATATATTTGTGGTGGGGTCTTTTTTCTTTTGTGTTTAATTTTGTGCATGATATAACTATCAAACTCCTACCTACCTATCCTGCTAATACTTCAGTCTTTGCAGAACTTCTTGGACAGCAGAACAGGCCTGCTACCTCTGTGATAGGCTTGGGAGAAGATGAAGAGCTTTAGGATAAACCCTGCAGGTCATACCTGAGTAAAAATATATATTCTTTTGGGGATGTTCTGTACTCAATTTTAGTATGAAACACCTTTATGTCAAGTGACAGTACTTTGCCTTGGTCAACTTTTGAGTTGAGTTGACCAAGTTAAAGTTTGTTTACAAAAAAATGATCATGTTGTGGTTGTTGTTAAGTGCTGTTGAGTCGGTGTCGACTCATGGCAACCCTCTGGATAGCTGTCCTAAACTGTGTTTCAGAAAGCCTTTGACAAGGTCCCTCATCAGAGACTTTTGGCAAAACTAAAGAGTCATGGGATAGGAGGCAGTGTACTATTGTGGATCAGGAACTGGTTAAAAGATAGAAAGCAGAGGGTAGGGCTAAATGGCCAATTTTACCAGTGGAGAAAGGTGAATAGTGGTGTACCCCAGGGATCTGTGCTGGGTCCGCTGCTTTTTGACATATTCATAAATGACCTGGAAAATGGAATAACGAGTGAGGTTATCAAATTTGCAGATGACACAAAACTATTTAAAGTTGTTAAAACCCAAGAGGATTGTGAAAAATTGCAAGAGGATCTTGATAAATTGGAATACTGGGCATCAAAATGGCAGATGAAATTTAATGTGGACAAGTGCAAGGTTATGCACCTAGGGAAGAACAACCCAAACTATGGTTACACGATGCAAGGTTTCACATTAGGAACCACCACCCAGGAAAAAGATTTAGGCGTCATTGTGGATACCATGTTAAAACCCTCGGCCCAGTGTGCAGCGGCGGCTAAGAGAGCAAATAGAATGCTAGGTATGATAAGGAAAGGAATGGAAAATAAAACAAAAGATATTATAATGCCTCTATATCGTTCCATGGTGAGACCGCACCTTGAATATTGTGTGCAATTCTGGTCACCGTATCTTAAAAAGGATATAGCGATTTTAGAAAAGGTACAGAGAAGAGCCACCAAAATGGTAAAGGGGATAGAAGGATACTCCAATGAAGAAAGGCTAAAAAGGTTAGGGCTCTTTAACCTGGAAAAGAGACGGCTGAGGGGAGATATAATAGAAGTCTATAAATTAATGAACGGAGTGGAACGGGTAAACGTAGATCGATTGTTTACCTTATCAGAATATAGAAAGACTAGGGGACATGCAATGAAGCTACAGGGTAAACTATTTAAGACTAATAAAAGAAAATATTTTTTCACTCAACGTGTAATCAAACTCTGGAATTTGTTACCAGAGGATGTAGTAAAGGCTGTTAGTGTAGCTGGGTTTAAAAAAGGTTTGGACAAGTTCCTGGAGGAAAGGTCCATAAGCCATTATTAAGAAGGGACCCAGGAAATCAATGCTTGAACCAATACAAGCATTGTGGAACCTGTGTCCCTTGGGGAAACTGCTAGGTACATATGACCTAGATTGGCCACTGTTGGAAACAGAATACTGGGCTTGATGGACCTTGGTCTGACCCAGTATGGCATATCTTATGTTCTTATGAAAGAAGTGTAAATTGATAAGAGTGACAACCCCTGGTGCGAAGTGAAGGGACGTTAGCTTTACAAACACATGGTCTGTGCTCCATGTGGCTCTGGCCTCAATCAACAGGCCCAAGGACTGTTTGCCGAGTGCTGGGCCTGGTGCCTAAAGTGCGGGCCTTGCCCTGTGAATGCACTGACTGACTGTATGTTGGTTTGGACTGTGGGGGAATGGTGGAAGGTGTGGTTAGTTGGTTCTGCTGGGGTGGGCTGGGATTTGGGGAGGATGTTAGTACCAGGGGCTTAACTGTGGACTAGCCATGAGATGTTTGTGTTTGTGTTGAGTTTGAGGGGGGGGATGTTTGGCCTCCCTCATTCTGTCAAGAGGGGGGTACCCATGGACTGGATCGCATAGGCTTATGGGTTGGCTGCAGGAGCGTGGGGATGGGAAGGAAGAGGGATGATGCTTGGGACGGGGTGTGGTACATGTGACTTCAAGTGTATTAGTGAATGTCGCGGGGTGAATGGGTATCTTGTGGGGGGAGGGTGCTGGGAGCCAGGGCCCCGGAGCGATGAATTGATGGGGGCACTCCAACATTGACCCTAGACCAAGAGGTACTTTGCCCCCATCCTGGGTGGTGGGGGAGTGAAAGGATAGAGGCTGCATCCCTCTGGACTTCCCGATGCCTGGCTGATGTCAGAGTGGATGGTGGAGTATGGGAAAGCATTATCAGAGACGGGAGGGATCTGTAGGTGAATGTGCACTCCCATTGCCGTCATAGCTGATTATGGGTGCCAGTCTGGGGGTGTGGGGAGAGTGTGCTAACAACGGAGTGGCAGTTTAGGTCAGGAAAGTGAGAACTCAGGCCTATAAGGAGGGGGGGATAAGGCAGCTTGGATACTCCAGATTCATGTGTGCACATCTTAGCTGCTGCTTCTCCTTCCAGTATATGTAATAGGTGTATGGGTTTATGTGTACATGTTAATTCATTATGCTGCACCCTTGATCCCTCAGATTGGACGGGCTATGACAAAAATGTAATGTATTTGAACATCAAGACAATCTTCGGGTAGGTTCCTAGGGGTCTGATATGTTCTGGTCCCTGAATATACACCAAGTTGATGAGTTCAGTAAACTGGTCAGCAGGCTGCAGGGTTAGGCGGGTGGGGTTGAGGGAGTTTTGGCTGACTGCAGCCTAGGCAGATAGGACTGCAGACCAGCCCGGGAAGGTAGGTTGGTAGATATGGAATGGCAGGCTGGAGAGGTGAAGAAAGTGGTGGGCAGGAGGCCTATATCATCAAACCTGACTGCTAAGGGGTGGATAGAATGTAAAGAGAGATGGATAGGGAAAGGGACGGGAGGAGGGAGAAAAGGGGGATGAAGGGGATTGGGTGGGGGGAGGTAGGAACAGGTGGGTAGGGGACCACAAACAATAATGAGATGGATCAGCAGCATTGAAGGAGCCTGGTGGGGAACTGGAGACTGAAATGGGGGGGGGGGGGGCACAAGGCTGAGGGGTCCTTCTTAGCAACCAGGATAACTTTGAGCCACTAGCTAGCTACACACTTGTGTTTGATCCAGGCTGAGACTACTATCTTGGAATGTGTGAGGTTTGGGCAGCCCCATTAAGAGACGGAAGGTCCTATGGGCTCTTCATTGGCATAGGGGGACATTATTATGTTGCAGGAAATGCACCAATCAAAGGCCGGCCTTGCTCAGTTATGGGGAGGCAAAGTGGAACAGGTGTTTGTCACATCTGCACAGGGGCATAAGGGTGGAATGACTATCTTATTTCTTAGAGGGATTGGGTTTCATCTCACCCATGAGGTTACTGATCCAGAGGGCCACTATATCCTGGTGACTAGAGAACTGCAGGGGCAGACCATTACCTTTGGGTGCATTTACGCCCCAATGTACCAGAGCCTGATTTTTTTTTGCTAGACTTGCAGCAGCCGTGGAAGGCTTACTGGAGTACCCATTGATTGTAGGAGGGGATTGGAATGGGGTTCTAGACGTTGGTATGGACACCTTCGGGGGGGGGGGGGGGAGAGACTCTGTATTACGCAACACCTCCACTGTTTTCTAAGGCGATGTCAGTTGGTTGACATTTGGCGGACGCTGCATCCTCAGGAGTAAGATTATGCACACCTTTCTCACACCCACGATACGAGGGCACAGCTGGATTATCTCTTTGTGTCTTTGTGTGGAAGATGCAGTCATTGGGTCATATGAGATTTCTGACCATGCTCTTCTACGACCTCCCCAACCTGTCGTGGTCCATGGCGGCTCTCATTGGATCTTTACAGGGACAAAGTATTTCGTAAGTACCTGCCGGAGGAGTGGAATGAATATCTGGCCAACAATGGGGCAAGTGGATACTCCTGAATTATTCTGGAAGACCTCCAAAGTAGTACTGAAGGGATATATTACTGCTTATGTGGCCAAGCACCATCGAGACTGGGCTGCTTGGATTCTTTGACTCCAGCGACAAGTATGCCGGGACAAACGTGAACTAGCAAGGCAGCCAACGCCCATTAACAAAGCTTGCTTATTTGCCACCCAAGTAGTCCTAAACACGGTTCTCTACCAACGAGCGAAGAAATCCCTGGTTTACTATTGATAACACTTCTATCAGTTTGGGGACAAATCCAGGAAATTATTGGCTCGCTGCCTGCACAAAAGTCAGGAATTGCACTATGTGATGGCTCTGAAGGACAAAGCAGGTACCCTATGGTGGCAGACTTTAGAAACTGGTGATATTTTTGTGGAATTTTATCGCACCTTATATAAGGAGGAGGATGTATCGGTGAACCAAATTTGAGAATTTTTAAAAGAAGCACGTGTTTCTGAAGCTGTCACTGGAACAGCAAAACCACCTGGGTGTCCTTATTTCAGTGGAGGAGGTACAAAGAGTTATCAATGAAGCGGCGCTTGGCAGGGCACCAGGGCCGGAGGGTATAGGGCAGAATACTATAAATTGGCAATGGAGCATATTATCCCCTCATTGGCTGATGTCTTTAATGACTGGCTATAAACATTAGGATGTAGTATGAGGTCAATACTGCTCACATAGTGGTGCTTCCCAAACTGGGTAAAGATTCCTACATGGTCAAATCCTATCAAACGATTTCCCTCATAAAACTGGATCTTAAAATGTTCGCCAAAACCTTGGCTGATCACCTGGTTCTGTGTCTCCCTGGATTGATCCACCTCTGTAAGGCAGGTTTTGTGAGGAGTCGCTACCTCACTAGTAACCTCCAACCGATCATAGCTTCTCTGGAATGGGTTCATCATTATAGCTCCCTTTCTCTTCTTATTAGTTCTGATGCAAAAAAAGCATTTTATCGAGTGGTCTGGACCTATTTGATGGAGACCTTGCAGGATTATGGCCTGGGGGAGAGGTTTCTCCAGGGTGTGCAGGCCCTTTATCATAATCCACGGGCAACAGTAGGGGTTAATGGGGGCCTGACCCAGAGCTTTAATTTGGAATGGGGGACAAGACAGGGATATCCTCTGTCCCCTCTATTATTCGTCCTGTCACGTGACCCTCTACTGTGGATTATTCATTCACGAGCAGACATTAGGGGAGTTGATATTGGGGCTGCTACATTTAAGGTTTCTGCCACTGCAGAGGACTTGCTGGTTTTGTTGACAGACCCGAGGACCTCCCTACCCAATCTCCAGATAGAATTTATGGATTTCAGGGTGCTCGCTGGACTTTACCTAAATAGGACCAAGTTGGAAGCCCTGGATGTATTAGGCGCTTTGAAGGATGTGTGGCCAGGTACCTTTCCTCTTAAATGGGCCAAGGATTGGTTCAAATAATTGGGAATCTGGCTCCCGGCCGTCCCCTCTCGGCTCTACCACCTGAATATTCCACCTCTTCTTAAATGGGTTCAGGACACGTTGAGAGACTGGACCGTGCTTCCTCTGTCCCTTTTAGGCAGGACTGCAGCCTATAAAACGATGGTGTTCCCCTGGCTCTTTTATGTGATGCAGCTGTTGCCTCAAACTACTCAAGTGAAATATCCATATGGTGGAGCACTCCTTGCAGATGTTTCTCTGGCGAGGGTGGGCAAGTTGTCTAAATTTCAAAAAAGTTACGCAGAACAGCTTGTCCGTAATGAGAATCAGCATTAAAGTCTTTGTCCAGGCAATAATGCGCTGTGAAGATATGCAAGGACGACCATGTTGCCACTTGGCAGATCTCTGAGATAGGGACAGATCGGAGATTAACTACAGTAATAGCCATGGCTCTGACATTATGAGTTGTCACATGGTGTGGAAGAGACAGTCCAGCCTGTGAATAAGCAAAGGATATGCAATCTGCTAGCCAGTTTGAAAGTGTTCTTTTGGATACTGGTGTCCCTAAATGACTTTGGTCGAAAGAGACAAACAACTAAGAGGATTAGCAATAGTATGGTCTAGATAAAACGCCAACGCCCTCTTGCAAAATAGAGTATGAAGTCTGGCCTCAGCCAGGAAGGCATGAGGCCTTAGAAAGAATGTGGTAGTGAAACAGATTGGTTCAGGTGGAAGGAGGTGACGACCTTCAGCAAGAACTTAGAATGTGTGTATCTTGTCATGGTGAAAAGTGGTGTAGGGAGCATAGCTTATCAAAGATTGAAGTTCACTGACTCTCCAAGCTGAAGTGACTGCTATGAGAAAAAGAAGCTTCCATGTCACAAACTTTAAAGGAGCTGAAACCATTGGTTCAAAAGTACTGTGCATCCACCTCCCATGGTGCGGGAGGTGGATGGAAAGGTGCCTTGGTCAGGAGAAGACCACGCATAAATCTGGCTACTAAGGGGTGTGCCAAGATGGAGCAGTTCTCTAAAGTATGGTGGGAGGCCGCAATAGCAGATAAATGTATTTTGCACCGATTTGTTCTTAAGGCCAGAGGAGGACAAATGGAGCAGGTATTGGAGTAAGTCTGAAATAGTATATATGAAAGGTTCTAATATTTTATGAGAACACCAGATGGAAAACCTGCATCATTTAAAAGTGTAAGAATGTCTTGCTGAATCTTTTCTTGAAGATAGGAGCACCTGCAATACGACCTTTTGGAGATCTAAATGTGAGAGGACAAAGCGCTCAGCCTTCACAACGTCAAGCGGAGTGTCTTGGGCTGGTATGCAGAAGGGTTGCCTGTTCCTGAGAGAGTAGGGTTGGTGAATAACCGAGCCTGAAGGGAGGTGCTTGAGCAAGTTGAAGAGGCAGAGGAAACCACGGCTGTCTGGGCCAGTAAGGGGCAATGAGAATCATTTGTCCCCGGTTGGCCTGGAGTTTGAAGAGTTTGCTATGAGTGGAAGGGGAGGGAAAGCATAGAGGAGATTCTGTCCCCAATGGATGAGGAACGCATCCGACATCTCCCTGTGAGGGGAAGGAATCCTTGAGCAGAAACGAGGTAGTTGGGCATTGAGGGGAGAAGCAAAGAGGTCGAGTAGTGGCATCCCCAGAGATGGAACAAGTACTGCGCTACTTGAGGTTCCAGCATCCACTTGTGTGGATGGAGGATTCCAGCTTAGTCTGTCAGCTAAGTGATTCTCTGCTCCTGGATGGTATGCTGCATGAAGGTGAATTCCTTGAGGAATTGCCCAGTTCCAAAGGCAAATGGCTTCCATACATAGGACCCAAGAGCCTATTTCCCCTTGCTTGTTTATATAAAACATAGCCACCTGGTTGTTCATCTGTATGAGAAGATACTGTCCCTTGAGTTGGGGAGAAAAGATTCAGATGGCATTGAAGACCACCCTGAGCTCTAGGAGATTGATCTGGAGAAGCGCTTCTTGAGTAGACCAAAGGCCTTGTGTCGGGCTCCCCAACCTAGTTTTGATGCATCAGTCATTAGGATATACTGTGGTGCAGCCTTCTGAAAAGCTGACCCTACGACCAGGTTCTGTGGTGTGCACCACCTCTGAAGGGCCATTCTCATTTCTGGAATGATGTTGATGAGGTTGGATAGGTGACCTGTGGACTGCTTCCATTCTTGAGAGAGAGTCCACTTCCTGATCCTCATATTGAGACAGGCATGGTGCCAGACATGGACTGTCGAAGCCATGTGACCTAAGAGGCATAGAAATGTTCTGGTAGTAACTGATGATTGTTGATGGACCTGTGTGGCTAAGGCAATGAGACGGAGGTGTCTGTCCTCTGGCAGGAACACTCTGCTTCTTACCATGTCTAATCGCGCTTCTATAAACTTGTGGTCCAGGGTTGGCATGAGATGTGATTTTGGATAATTTATCATGAAACCTAACTCCTGGAGGACATGAATGGTTTTATTTGGGGCGGAGATGACTGCTGAAGCAGTTCTGCCCTTAGCAGCCAATTGTCTAAGTTGGGGAACAGAAAGCGCCCCAAAGTTCAAAGGCAGGCTGCGACAACAGCCAAACACTTTGTGAACACTCTGGGTGCTGAGGCCAGCGCAAATTGGAGGACTTGGTACTGGTAGTGGTTGTTCTGAAAAACGAACCTGAGAAACTTTCTGTAATCTGGGTGGATCAGGATGTGAGAATAAGCATCTTTTAGATCCAGAGAGCATAGCCAATCATTTTGTTGGAAGTGCGGCAGAAGAGTGCCTAGAGAAATCATCTTGAATTTCTCCTTGACAAGAAATTTGTTGAGATTTTGGAGATCTAATATAAGCCTGTGACCTCCCCATCTTTTTTGGAATTAGGAAGTATCGGGAGTAGAATCCAGGCCCTGCTGAGATGGGGGAACCTCTTCTCTAGCCCCTTCTCATAACAGTGAGAGAATTTCCTGCTGAAACAAATGAGATCCAAGAAGAGTTGTCTCACAGAGTGGGAGGAAGTTCTTGGAATTTCAGCTTTAGGCCCTGACTGACTAGATGTAAAGTTCAGGGCTCGGAAGTGATGTTGATCCAACAGTGTACAAAATGCACCAGTCTTCCTGAGATCATTGGAGGAAAAGGAAAGATTATGGGAGAATTGACCATGCTCTTTTTGAAGCTGTCAAAAACTCTGAGGAGACTGAGTAGTAGCTGCAGGCTGTGGTTTGGAAACCTTGGGTTTCCTGACCTGTTTCTGGGTCCTGCTGTCTCTGTTGCTCTTGTGGGGTAGAGTAGCCAGAATAGGAATGATATGGAGGATAAAACCTTTTCTTCTTAGGAAAGAAAGGCTTCTTAGTGGCAGTCTTCTTCTTAGAAGAGTCTGCTGTCTTCTTTGAATGCCTCTTCATGGTGAGTTTGTCAGTTTCTATCTCACCGGCCTTCTCCCTCCACCTCTGACCAAAGAGATTTTCACCATTACAGGGTATGTTGATTAACTTGTCCTGGACACACAGTTCCAAGTCAGAAGCTTGGAGCCATGCTGTTCTCCTAGCTCCAATGCAGGCTGCAGCAGATCTGCTATTGGCCTCAAATGCATTGAATGCTGCTCTTGTTAAAAACTTTGATGTATTCTGGGCATGTGTTACCAAGACCTGCTTGTGAGGGGGAGCAGGGTGGTAAATTCTGACAAATTTCGACACATCTTTGAGAAACATGCCCATAAATAGCATATAGGAATCTATCCTAGAGGCTAACATGGTAGTTTGGAATGCCTTCCTTCCTAATGCATCCAGAGTCCTGGCCTCTCTTCCAGGGGGCACCGAGGAGTGATTTTTCTGGCTTTTTATCCTCCTCATGGCAGACTCCACAATCATGGAGTGATTGGGGAGTTATGGTTTCTGGAAACCTGGGGAGGGAGGGACCCTAAAAAGGGTATCGAGCCTCTTACTCACCGCAGGGGTTGACATAGGGGCCTCCCACATCCGAGTCATTAGATTCTTTAAGATGTTATGCACCAGGAGGATAGCAGCCTCCTTTGGCGCCGATGGATATTAGAGAATATCGAGCTCCTCAGCTCTCAGTTCCATTTCCATAGCCACTGAAACATCGAGAGCTGCCACCATGCCCTTAATAAAATATTTAAAGGATATGTCCTCAGGTGGCGAACATCGACATTCATAAGGTGGTGATGGATCCCTATGGGTATCGGAATCGATGGATTCCACCTCGGAGGCCTCTTCGGAATTGGAGTCAGGAAGGAAGTCAAAATAATCCTTATGAGATTTCGATACCTTCGCTGCTCAGAGGTTTGCTGTTTCGATGTAGAGTGTATCGGACATGATGGTGCTGAAGGCCTTGGTATCGGCTGCTCCATGGAGCTATGCGAGGCAGGGGATGCCTGTATAAGCGTGCCAAGCTCTACTATCATCAGCATTGGCGGAACCAGTGCTGGCTGTGGAGCACTCGATGTCATCAGTGTTACTGTAGCTAAGAGCTTAGCAATGCTGCACTTGATGGCGATGACATGGTCATCCAATGACAGTACCGGGGGAAGAGTGGCTGCAGACACAGCTGTGTGGGCCACAACTACCGATGCGGGTATCAGGGGCTCCACCGAGGACTGGACCTCGGGGGCATCCCCGAACCTCTGTGTGGCTTTGGAGGCTGACACCTCCCGCCAGGTTTGCTTCGATGGATGGTCTGCATCGGAATGCGATGAATGACGGTGCTGATGCCAATGTTCGGTGTCCGAAGCAGATGCCGAGCTGGAAGTAGAGGACCTCAATGCCGAGGCTGATGTCTTCTTTTTCTTAAGCATTGGTGATTCCGAGCGATGCTTTTCCTTTGCTGGTGAGGACTTGGATGCATGGGAAGACGTTGAAGGAGTCAACGCCCCCAAGGAGTGCACCAAAGGAAATAAGTCTGTAGAAAACAGCTTAGCCTTAGGTTTGTCCTGGTTCTTTCTACTACAAGAAGTCATGTGGCAACAGGATGGGCAAGAATTGACATCGTGGTCAGGGCCTAAATATTTTAGGCACCAAGAATGCTCATCAGTGATAGAAATTATGCTGGAACACTTGGAGCATTTTTTGAAACCACTCCGGGGCTTCTCCATATTAGGGAATAATACAGAGGCAAAATCGAACTGGGCAATGGTGCCCGATGAGGCCATAGGCCTCAAACAAAAGTTTGTGAGAAAATTGAAAATAAAGTAAAATTCTGTAAAATAAAAATTAAAAAAAAGAGTAACCAGAATTGATGGGGAGTCGAGTCAGTCGACGGGAAGGCAACCTAAGTACTTTTGACAGTACTAGTGAAAAATGTTCGAAGTCTCTGGACACAGCTGACAGAGACAAGGTCCTGATAGCTCAGCAGGAAAAAGACGACTGAGGAGACCAGGAGGGAAGGCAGCCACGCATGCATGGAGAAACGCTTCCAAATGCATTCCTATTGGATGCATGGGAGTGTTCCTGTGCCAGGCTCCATTGGTGCAGACGTTGCCATATTTCAAGACTGACTTCCTGTTTGTTCCTGGAGATATGCTATACCCATGATTGCACTAGATTGTCACTAGATTGATAGAGGGTTGGAAAATTGATATTGGTGTATGAGATGGGCCTTTGTTTCCTTGACTATGTTTCTTATGCTCTCTGCCAGATCGGGAGCACGGTTATTGTTAAGGTGTTTGTCAGCGATGCCACTATGTTTTATGTTCTGTTGATTTGTGTGGAGTTGACAATAAACAGATTGAAACTAAACAATTATTTTTGATTCCTACCATACATTTTCAAAGACAGCAGTGTCCTTTTGGATAATAGTGTATATGACTTTAAAAGTATACACTGTAATCAGTGATATTTGGACTAATTTAAAATGTTGCTGCTAAATTGTTTTTTTTAAACCGTTCAAATTGCTCAAATAAGAGCCACCATGCTCAGAAGGACCTCATACACTACTTCTGATAGTACGGGATCTGAAAATATCTCACATTTAATGGTTTCAGGATACTTTCAGGTGGGAAGATGACCACTAAAATAATTTCAAAAGTGATGACTTAACAAGTAAAATTTTGAATACAGTTATTGCTAAATGATATATGACCTTCTGAAATACCACAAAGTAACCAGCAGAGCTTTCTCTTAAAGATGTAGTAAAAAATGCAATGTGTGCCTTTGAGTCAGTCCTGACTCCTGGTGACCCAGAAGCTCCTGGGTTTTCTTGGCAGTGTCACCGGAAGTAGATTGCCAGGCCTTTCTTCCGAGGCAATGGAAGGTTAAGTGACTTGCCCAAGGCCACAAGGAGTGCTAGTGGGAATCGAACCCTGGTTGCTTGGTTGCCAAGCCAGTGTTCTAACCACTAGGCTACTCCTCCACTCCATTTTTGTTTATGCCTTGTAGCGCTATACAAATGTTAGTAGTAGTAAATATGCACATAAAAGCACATTAATTGCATGAATCACTAAAAATCTGTGACTTACGCATATAGATGGCATGTGACTTTCTGTGAGGCACCTTCTTTTACAAGTGAAAGAGGCACATACAACGGGTACTTTAGTCATTTACATGTGTAAAGGGCAGTTTACATATATGACTGACCTCTTATAAAATCACACTCGATATAAAAGTAAGCACACAATTTCATAACACATACTTTTACTGTGGGTGAACACGGGGGTAGAGTTTGGGCGAAGTGTAGGTGGAGTGTGTAAGTAAATGTGTATATTATGAAATAGTACAAATTACGTGCATACTTGCAAGATGTAGGCATGGTCGTTTACATCAGCTCTAGAGCCGGTGTAACTGATAATTTAAGGAGAATTTTCAGACACACTAATATTTTAGAAAGAAAGGTAGGCTTTTACTTTTCTTTATAAAATAAGCTTAAAATAGGCATGTTTTGGCTGGCTTAAACTAGGTGCCCAGTTCTAAAATTGTCCTCATAACATAAAGTAACATAGTAAATGTCGGCAGATAAAGAGCAGTATGGTCCATCTAGTCTGCCCAGTAAGATGGCAAGAGTAGGTGCACCTGCCACTCTGTGCGGGCCACCCCTCCCCATGTCTTTGTTTAGGGGTGAACCCACCGTTCCATGTAGGACACCCCTATTTGTTGAGAAATTAGACAGTTCAGTTTATTTTGATTCTATCCTGTTGCTGTAAAGGGATCCACTGTGTCTGTCTCATGCCATTTTGAATTCTGTCACCGTGTTTGCCCCCACCACTTCCATCGGGAGGGCATTCCAAGCATCCACCTCCCTTTCAGTGAAAAAGTATTTCCTGACATTGCCTTTCAATTTACCCCCTTGCAGCTTCATGTTATGCACTCTCGTTTTACAGCTTCCCCGTCTTTGGAAGAGGTTTGTTTGTTCATTATTTCTCTTTAAGTATTTAAAGGTCTGAATCATATCTCCCCTATCCCTCCTTTCCTCCAAAGTGTACATATTTAGGTCTTCAAGTCTCTTCTCATAAGGCTTCTGACGCAGGCTCCAAATCATTTTGATCGCCTTCCTCTGAACAGTTTCCAGTCTTTTTACATCCTTTGCAAGATATATTCTCCAAAACTGAACACAGTATTCCAAGTGAGGCCTCACCAGTGAGTTATACAGTGGCATTAGTACCTCTTCCTTTCTACTGTTAATTACTCTTTGTATGCAGCCCAACATCCTCCTGGCTTTTGCCACCACCCTGTCACAATGTTTTGCCACCTTGAGATCCTCAGAAATAATCACACCAAGGTCAAAGTAATAATATTAGGCCCCGATATTCAGTGCTGGCGGCTAGTGCTACTAACATGGCTAGCCACCAGAGCTGAAGAACAAACTCGGATATTCAATGCTGGGGTCATATCTGGCCCCGGCACTGAATATCCGAGTTAGCTGATCTTGCCGATTGGTAACTGGGTAGCAGCAATATTGAGCGATATGCGGCAGACATTAGGCCAGGGTTACCTGCACCTGATTTTCACCGCATATCGCTAACAGGGCAGTGGCTCAATACAGTTGCTGACTGGTTACTGATCCACCCCAGAACCCCCAGATGCTAAGCAGTTAGCATTGGGGTGTGTTGAGCCAGCAACCACAAATATTCAGCGGCACTAACCGTATTAGTTCCACTGAATATCCCATTCACCATGATTAATGCGATTAGCAGCTCTGCTAACCGTGTCAATCGCTTTGAATATTGGGCTCATAAGGCCCAATATTTAAACTTCACAATCCATATTTTTTAAACACCAGCCATGGCATTGAAATACTTCAAACATAATCAGCACCGCTATCCATAGAAATAGTGGCATTAAATATACGTATAGAATGTTTCCTCTCTATATGGTACCTTTACGTCTCTTGTATCGTACTGAACTGTCTGTCTGTCTTATTTAGACGGTAAGCTCTATGAGAAGGGACTGCGTACTTGCGTGTTTATGCAGCACTGCGTACACCTTGTAACATTATATAAATGATTCAAAATAATAATAATAAAATAGCCAGTGGCATTCAGCTGCTATCCGTATAGCTAAGTGGTTTAATTTAGGACAGCCTTTTTGTTGCCCTAAATTAAACAGCTTAGCTATATGGCTAGCAGCTGAATATCAATGAATATCTGCACAGTATCTGTGGAACACCCATACTCCACCTTCACTCCGCTAAGGGTAGCGTTTAAGAGGCTGGTGCTCATAGGCAGGACTAGAGTGGTGGAGAGAGAAGGTTTCTCTCAAAGAAATCATAAAGCACAGTTTTAAAGCAGGCAAAAATCAAGCTCCTGTTTAACCCAGGTATTTAATGCCTTCTAAATGTGGTGCCCTAAATGTTTTCTGTGCCTAAATCCAGGCCGGGCTCCATCTCAGCTCTATCCATATACTGCCAGGATGGTCTGCAAGACATTCCAGCAGCACTACACATATAGTGCCACCGAAAATGAACAGATAGGGCACTTTTATGTTTAATGGCTGGCACTAAATGTGTAAATGCTTTCAAATATTGGCTTACGTTATACATCTAAGTGGCCCATACAAATGGCAGATATAACTTGGATGTTTCAGTTTATACATAGATACTCAGCAAAGCCACCTAAATGGATAGCATCACTGGATATTATTTGAAATTAGACATTTCAAATTATATATTCTCCATGCAGCTGAATACTGACCTATATTTTGTTTTATTTATTTATTTAATAGTGTTTCTATACGGCTTTATCCTTCGGTCAAAGCGGTTTACATTATAACAGAACTTTATATATTAAACTGCAAATTTAACTTCAAAGTAACATTTAACTATCTGTACAGGTTTGGGAAGTCATATGGACAAAAGCGGTCAGGGGAGTAGAGTAAGGAGGGGTGTAGATGGGCTAGAGGGGGGTGGGGGGAGGGGTGTAGACTTGGGTTAGAGGGGGGTGGGAGGAGGGGGGTTGTGTGATTGAGCTGGTGGCTGACTGCGTGAGGCTGTCAGACGGGAAGTCTTTGAATATACTGTAAATGTGTCTTCAGGGCTCTCCTGAATGCTGTTATGTCCATAGTGGTCTGAAGTTTTTCAGATATGGAGTTCCATAATTGTGGAGCATAGAGTGAGAAGGCTCTCTTAGCAGTAGCGGAGTTGGATTCCGTGATCAGTGCTGGTGTGCGAAGCATGTTCTGAAAGCCATTTCTTCTCTTCCTGTTATCAGGTATGATTAGTAGTAAGGACTGCAAATGTGGTGCGGAATAGTTGATGATCTTGAAGGTTGTGAGGCTAGCCTTGTATTCTATGTGCTCTGTTATAGGTAGCCAGTGGATTGCTTGAGTAAGGCGGTTATGTGCTCTGTTTTGCGTAAGTTGAAGAGGGTTCCAGCTGCAGTGTTGAGTGCAAACTGGAGCGGGTGGACAGCTACTTTTGGAAGACATTGGAAGATAATATTGTAGTAGTTGAAGTGTAGGAAGACGGTTGCCTGGAGAACTGGGCGAAAGTCGTGGTTGGTTAGGAGAGATTTGAGGTGCTTGATAGTTTTGAGTTTAAAGTAGATGCTCCTTGTGATGTTTCATATGTATCCTGTGAAAGTGAGGTGTTCATCGAGTGTAATTCCAAGGTATCATATGTATTGTATTCCAAGGTATCATATGTATTGTAGTATTGCTGTATTTTTTCCTTCATGTGTTTTGGTACACATGAAGGAAAAAATACAGCAATACTGTTTTCCCTCTTGCACCACATTTTTTGTTAAATCCTTAATATTTGAAAGTAAGATTACGATCTTAGACCTTTCAGAAATGATACAGGTCTGCAGAAGTAATGTATGGAAAATCAAAGAAAATTCATAGCTTTCAAAAATAAAGTATTGAATAAGAGCACTAGCCTGGCAATTTCAAACTTCTTCAAGTTCATAGTAACACTAAATCTGAGACCCTTCAAATGAAATGTATGGTAAATAGTCTTCTTTTTTCTTATTGAGGTCTCACTTTTTACTAATCAAATATGTCTTTCTCCAGTATAATTTCAGAACCATCTAAGTCAGAAGATGGATTAAAACATAAGAGACATTTTTCTATATTTTTATATTCAAACATGAAATAACTTGGGATCTTTAACAGCTATAACTATCAGTTCCATTGTCACATACATGCAACTTGGACTTCTGCTTTCCTTTGCAAGAGTGCACCCATTCTGTTCCGTACGACACACTGATAAAGCCCAGCATCAGACTGTTGCAAGGATGGAATAATATACCTGTAGATAACAAACAAAAAGAATGATATTAAAACAACTTTGCTTAATAAAAATAAGCAATGATCAATGCTAATAAAACATCAAATGAAAAGCCACAGGAACAAGTAAAAATAATAACACAATATTCAAAAAGGCTGATACTCAAACACCACAGAGGTCAGCCGTGGTGCTTAAATGTCGATGCAATATTCAGAGGAAGTATCCATATAAGGTTCTTCATTAGGAACCACCACCCAGGAAAAGGATTTAGGCATCATTGTGGATAATACATTGAAACCCTCCACCCAGTGTGCAGCAGTGGTGAAGAAAGCAAATAGAATGCTAGGTATCATAAGGAAAGGAATGGGGAATAAAACAAAGGATATTATAATGCCTCCGTATCATTCCATGGCGCGACCACACCTTGAAAATTGTGTGCCATTCTGGTCACCATATCTTAAAAAGGATATAACAGAATTAGAAAAGGTACTGAGAAGAGCTGCCAAAATGGTTAAGGGGATGGAAGGATACCCCTATGAGTAAAGGCTTAAAATGTTAGGGCTCTTCAACGTGGAAAAGGGACAGCTGAAGAGAGATATGATAGAAGCCTATAAATAAATGAATGAAGTAGAATGAGTAAATGTAGATTGGTTGTTTACTCCATCAAAAAGTAGAAAGACTAGGGGACAATCAATGAAACTACAATGTAACCCATTTGAGTAATAAGAGAAAATATTTTTTTATTCAATGAGTAATCAAACTCTGGAATTCTTTACTGGAGGGTGTAGTAAAAGTTGTTAGTGTAGCTGGGTTTAAAAAAGGTTTGGACAAGTTCCTGGAAGAAAGGTCTATAAACCATTATTAACAAGGACCCGGGAAATTTACTGCTTACCCTGGGACACGCATTGTGGAACTTATGTATCTTTTTGGGAACCTGACAGGTACTTGTGACCTGGATTGGCCACTGTTGGAAACAGGATACTGGGCTTCATAGACCTTGGTCTGACCTGATATGGCATTTCTTATGTTCTTAATTGCCGCTGAATACTGGGGCTAATCAGCGCTATCTGGATAAGTGGCAACATTTATTCAGTTGGCAGACTTTCAATCAGCACATAACCTGGTTTGAAACATAGCACAGCTTTTCATATAGCCTAAGTTGCCCAGATAGATGCCAAATGAAGATCCTCTAAGCAGATAAGTGTCAGTGCATTAGCTGGATAGCACCAACATCTCCCTCGATCCACCCCTACACTAACCAGATAGTGCCGAGGCTGCCTTTGGGGATATTCAGTGGCAGTATCCAGATAGTAATAGAACACTGGGTGGAGAAGATAAGAACATAGGAAATGCCATACTAGGTCAGACCAAGGTCCATCAAGCCCAGTATCCTGTTTCCAACAGTGGCCAATCCAGGTCACAAGTACCCTGCAGGTTCTCAAAACGGTACATAGGTTCCACATTGCTTGTTCCAGGGTAAGCAGTAGATTTCCCGGGTCCTCTTTAATAATGGTTTATGGACCTTTCTTCCAGGAACTTGTCCAAACCTTTTTTAAACCCAGCTACACTAACAACTTTTACTACAACCTCCAGTAAAGAATTCCAGAGTTTGATTACTCATTGAATGAAAAAATATTTTCTCTTATTATTCTTAAATGGGTTACATTGTAGTTTCATTGATTATCCCGTAGTCTTTCTACTTTTTGATGGAGTAAACAACCAAGCCAAGACATCCAACAAAAAGACATCCAACGTGGCCATGTTTCAGCTAGTTGCCTGCATCAGTGGTCTGCTCATGGAGGTTTCAGGAAAGGCTCTGAAGACTGCACTCATTCAAACTCTTCTATCCTAGAGAGAGCAGCACAGAATTCAGATTGAACTCCAAAAGGCTTGGGGTTTCTAGGAATTAGGCACTCCACTACCGAGGCACTCCTGAAGCACTCCACTACACATCCTCCTTTCTTCAAAGTAAATTCCATTTAGCACTATCCTCTGTTGTCTGTCAGTCAACCATATCTTAATATAATCATCACCCTGGGCCCTAATTTCAAGCTGCTCAGTTTATCCATGAGCCTTCTTATCAGGAACAGTATAAACGACTGTCATGCCTGCTTTGTAACTGTCATCACAGGCCATTACCGCCTTCTAAACCACCTGTTAATTACTTAGCAGGCTTCAGTAAAAGAGTCCCTAAGTATTTAGAGTAGTTACTCACCTGTAACAGGTGTTCTCCAGGAGCAGCAGGAATCAGTCCTCACATATGGGTGTCATCGACGCCGATGAAGCCCCAGCGGAGCATTTCCCCAGCTTTCTATGAAAGACTTTGGGAATGCAGGCACGCATGCGTGGTTCCCTTCCTGCCTAAAGGTGCCATCTTACCTCAGTCAAATGACATAGCTAAGAACAGCACACAAAAATGAAAAATAAACTATGTACAACTGCAACTCCAAGGGGAGGAGGGAGGGTTGTGAGGACTGATTCCTGCTGCTCCTGGAGAACACCTGTTACAGGTGAGTAACTACTCTTTCTCCAGGACCAAGCAGGAAGTCAGTCCTCACATATGGGTGACTCCCTAGCTCTGGGCTACCAAGGAACCCAGGCTGAACAAGAGGACTCCCTCTAGTCCCAGCTGCAAAGAAAGGCTTTTCACTGACACAACCTCCAACGGTAGCCCAACAGAGGGCAGGAGGGCAGGAGTTGCCTAAACCTCAAAGAGATTCCGGAGTACTGCTTGGCCAAAAGCACTGTCCCTACGGGGCTCCCTCTCCAGACAGTAATGGGCCGCAAAAGTCTGGCTTGAAGACCAAGTTGCAGCCCTGCAGATGTCTACCAAGGACACAGAGCGGAGATGAGCCACCGAGGGAGCCATTGCCCTGACACGGTGGGCCGTGACCCGACCCTGCAAAGGAAGGTCAGCCACCCTATAAGCCCAGGTGATACAGTCAGCAACCCAGATGGACAAAGTACAGTTGGACACAGCCAACCCCAACTTATTAGGGTCAAAAGATATGAAGAGCTGAGTAGCCCTTCTATGCCCCTGCGTACGGTCAAGGTAGAAGGTTAAGGCCCTCCTACAGTCCAGGGTATGCAGAACTGCTTCAGTCTGGCTTGCATGAGGCCTAGGGAAGAATGTTGGAAGAACCACCTCTTGGTTAAGGTGGAAGGAGGAGACAACGTTTGGAAGGAACTTTGGATGAGTCCTAAGGACTATCCTGTTCCTATAAAAGCGAGTGTAAGGCCTATCACAGACCAGGGCCTGAAGCTCACTCACTCGCCTAGCCGAGGTAAGGGCTACCAAGAAGAGTGTCTTCCAGGACAGGAAGCATAGAGGGCAAGTAGCCATCGGCTCAAAGGGTGGATGAGTCAGTTGCTGCAAGACCACATTCAACTCCCACTCAGGAGTAGGAGGACGGATTGGAGGCTTGAGCAAAAGCGAGCCCCTGAGAAAGCGGGACACCAAGGGGTGAACCGACAGAGAATGTCCTTCCAACAGTGAGTGGTGAGCTGCTAGAGCTGAGAGGTGGACCCGAACAGAATTGGACTTAAGTCCCTGATTGGACAAGTGCAGTAAGTACTGAAGCACTACTGGCACAGTACAGGAGAAAGGATCCTCTGTAAGTAGCTGACACCACACAGAAAACCTTGTCCATTTGAGAGCATAGGTTTTCCTAGTGGACTGTTTTCCAGAGGCTAGGACAACCTCCTCAACTTCCTGAGGCAAGCCCCAGGGAGCCAACACTACCCTTGCAGCCTCCAGGCCATCAAATTGAGAGCTTTGAGATTGGGGTGCAGAAGGGAACCCTGCTCCTGTGAGAGAAGGTCGGGTTGCAACCCCAGAGGTAGTGGGGGATCCACCGCCAGTTGAAGTAGAAGTGGAAACCAAGGCTGTCTCGGCCACCTGGGAGCCACCAGCAGGACCAAGGCCTTGTCCTGAAGAATCTTGAAGAGAGTTCGGGCCACCGAACGCATACAGGAGGCCCTGAGACCAGGGAATGAGAAAAGCATCCGCTGCTATTCTCAGAGGATGCGGTTGCCTGGAGCAGAACTTTGGCAGTTGCTTGTTCAGTGGACTGGCAAAGAGATCTATCAAAGGGAGACCCCATTTTAGGAAGATCTTCTGAACTACTAAAGGATGCAGCTGCCACTCGTGGGGCTGTAGAATCTTGCTCAACCTGTCGGCCAGGTAGTTGTCCTGGCCTGGAAGGTACACAGCCTTGGGGAGCACATTGTGCTTGAGGGCAAATGAACAAAGGTCCTGAGCCTCCCAACAGAGGAGGCTAGACCCAGTCCCGCCCTGTTTGTTCACATAAAACATGGCGACTTGATTGTCTGTCTGAATCAGGACAGATTGATGAGCCAGGGTAGGAGAGAAAGCTTTGAGTGCTAATCGAATAGCCCTGAGTTCTAGGAGATTGATCTGCTGTGCAACCTCCCAAGGAGACCACAGGCCCTGGGTGCACTTGTTCAAACAATGAGCTCCCCAGCCCTGCAAGGAGGCGTCTGTGGTCAGTACCACTGTGTACCCAGGAATTTGAAAGGGCACCCCTTTCAGTAGATTGGGTGGGTGCAACCACCAGCTGAGGGAGTTCAGAAATTGTCTGGACACCCTTATCCTGTCTCTGAGGCTGCCTGTGGCCTGTGTCCACTGAGTCTGAAGGCACCACTGTGCAGGTCTCATATGGAGCCTGGCATTGGGGGGTCACATGTACTGTCGAAGCCATGTGGCCTAGAAGCCTCAGGCAGAGTCTGGCGGAGACTAGTGACTTGCTGAGAAACTGGTTTGCTAAGGCTATCAATCTGTGTGCTCTGTCTTCTGGCAAGAAAGCCTTCGCCAGCAGAGAGTCTACCCTTGCTCCTATGAACTCCAAGTTCTGGGAGGGGAGCAAAGTGGACTTTGCGAAGTTTATTACAAACCCCAGGCTTTGAAGAAGAGCAATAGTTGTGAGGGTGGCTTGTCTGGCCTCCTGGTACGTCTGACCCCTGATGAGCCAGTCGTCCAGATAGGGGAAGACAAAGATTCCCTGATTTCTCAGGTACGCCACCACCACTGCCAGGCATTTGGTAAAGACCCTGGGAGCGAAGGTGAGGCCAAAAGGCAGTACTCTGTACTGATAATGGTTTCCTCCCACAATGAACCTGAGGTACTTTCTGTGGTCTGGATGAATGAGGATGTGAGTATACGCATCCTTTAGATCTAAGGAGCATAGCCAATCTCCCTGCTGGAGGTAGGGCAGAAGTGTTCCAAGAGTAAGCATCTTGAACTTTTCCTTCTCTAGGAACTTGTTGAGGTTCCTGAGGTCCAGAATGGGTCGAAGGCCACCGGTTCTTTTGGGCACCAGGAAATACCTGGAGTAGAATCCGTGACCTTGCAAGTGGGGAGGCACAGGCTCCACCGCCCTGTCCACCAACAGACCTTGAAGCTCTTGAAGGAGAAGGTATGTGTGCAGGGGAGGCCTTGGAGGTTCCCCTGGGAAGTATGGCGGAGGCAGTTGGTGAAAATGCAGTGCATAGCCCCTGTGGACTATTTTCAACACCCAACTATCCCCAGTGATGGGGGGGCCACTGGTGGGCAAAGAGGGCGAGGCGACCTCCTGTGCAGGGTTGGGAGAGCAGGGTTGGAGAGGCTACGCTCAAGGAGTCAAAAACCCCCACCCTGCTGAGTGGGAGCAGGGGCTGGAGGCTTGGGGGTCCTCTGCCTACGGGGCCCATTACCCTGCCCCTTGGCTTGCTGACACTGGGGGGCAGCTTGGGCAGCCTGATACTGAGGGCACTGTTTGTAGGCAGTGCCCTTCCTCGGGTAAAAGGGCTTGTTACCAAAGGCCTTCTTCTTGTGAGAAGGGGCAGAGGTCTTTCTAGACAGCCTTGTCCTTGTAAGGTGCTCAGTCTCGAGCTGTGCGGCCTTCTCGGCCATGGGCTTGCCAAAAAGGTTTGCACCTCGGCAAGGGACATCGACCAACTTGTCCTGAACCCACGGCTCGAGGTCCGATGACTGCAGCCATGCCTGGCGTCGAGCCGCGATTCCGGCTGCCGCAACTCGGGCCGAAGCCTCGAAGCCATCGTAGGCAGCGTGGGACATAAACTTTGAGCAGTCCCGAATCCCCGAGGACAAGGACTTGAATCTCTGCAAGGGTTCCCCGAAGAGACCAGCAGAGAACCCGGCCAATTCCTTGGCCAGGTCCCGCAAGTACATGCCCATGTACAGCTGGTAAGACTGGACACGGCAAGCAAGCATCGAGCCCTGGAAGCACTTTCTACCGAAACCATCGAGGTGCTGGGCCTCCCTGCCAGGGGGAACCGCAGAGTGCATCTTCTGACTCTTCAGGCGATGCATGGCCGATTCCACAACCATGGAATGGTGTGGTAGCTGCGCCTTCTGAAAGCCAGGGCTCTTCCGGAGTCAATAAATCGAATCGACTCGCTTGCTGAGAACCGGTGCCGAGGCCGGTGCCTCCCACATCCAGAAGAGGAGCCGTTCCAGCATCGGAGGAACCGGGACAGTAAAGGCCTCCTTCGGAGGAGAGTCGTACTACAGGGCCTCGAGCTCTTCGGCTCTTCCTCGGGATCCGCCGGGATAGCCAACGCGATGGCCATATCCTGGACAAACTCCGAGAACCGGGTATCCTCCAAAGGGGATCTACTCCGGGGCTCAGACTGCGGTGAGTCCGAGGGGACGCACCGAGTCTTAAATGTGTCGGGGGACTCCTCATCCTTCGTCTCCCAGGCGGACTCGTCCGACGAGGAGTCAGGATCCGACCCCGCGGGGCCCTGGAGCACCCGCCCTGACGTCGGAGGCACCGGCGTCGACGTCCTCGGTCCTGAACGGGAGGTCGAGGGGGACCGCGACCGAGGTCGACTTCGAGCCATGATCGACTCGAGTATCGGCTCGGTCTCCGGGGTCGACTTCGACGTCGATGTCCCGGTGGTCGGGGCAGATTCGCCAGACAGGCTGGCCATCAGTGCCCGCTGCTGCTCCATGAAGGCAGACAATCTGCTCTCCAAAGCTGTCATCCTGAGACTCAGTTCGGGAGACGCAGCAGCCACCGACTCGGGCCCCGGCAGTGCCGGGCCTGACGTCGGCTCTCTGGGAGGAGAGTCCTCGAGGATCACAGGGCTTACGTGTCCAGCAGACTCCAGCTCCACGCGAGGAACTTTTGCAGGCTTCTCTACCATGGGCCCGGGGCGACGGTCGGGGGTCTTAGACCTGGCCCTCGAGGAACCAGGGACCTCCTCTGACGATGCCCTCGCGAGCCGCTTCTTCCTCTTGCATTCCCGGTCGGGGGACCCTCTGTCCGAGGATCTTCGACGGCGCTCGGGATCCGAATCCCGAGATGTCGATGCCTCAGACGAGGTCCGGGCCCGGCCGGAGGCTGAGTCCGAGAAAAGCCTTTCTTTCTGCTGCTGGCGACTTCGTAGTGCCTTGGAAGACATCTTCCCACATGGTCCACACGTCTTAGGGTCGTGATCAGGACCGAGGCACCGAAGGCAGCAGTCGTGCGTGTCGGTGAGAGACATTAACTTTTTACACCGATCACACTTCTTGAAACCGCTGGAAGCCATCGGGGAAAAAAGAGTCTCCGCAAGGTCAAAGGACCAGCCTTCCAGGGAAAAATAAAAAAAGGGCACGAACGCCAGCCAAGAAGGGCAAAAACCAAAAAAGGAGAATCGGGCTCGATACCGGTGTACCGAACCCGGCGGGAGGGGAACCGGCGTCGAACCAGGAAGAAAAAAAAAAATAGCGAAAATCGCCAAAAAATCAAACTTTTATCCAGGATGACAGGACACACATCCGGTGGACTTCTCGGAAAAAGAGAGACTGAGGTAAGTTGGCACCTTTAGGCGGGAAGGGAACCGCGCATGTGTGCCTGCATTCCCAAAGGCTTTCATAGAAAGCTGGGGAAATGCTCCGCTGGGGCTTCATCGGCGTCGATGACACCCATATGTGAGGACTGACTTCCTGCTAGGTCCTGGAGAAATAAACATATCCAGTCACTTCAGTTATCCTTTTGAAGTCTAATCACAAGACTATGCAAAACTGGTATCAAAATATAAGGAAAAATAAGTGTGCTGAATGTAATAAATTTAATGGAATGGCTACTAAGGAAGGTTCTGTCTAAAAAAATGCAGTCTGTGGTTCTGAATAGAAATGATTTGCAAGAAAGGACAATTCAAATCACTTTGTTTGTAAATTAGAAACAGTGTCACCTGGAATAATTACCATCATTTACTTAACCAACCTGGAATGAATGGATAGCCAAGTCTAACCAAATGATAAAAATAGATAATTTTCTTTTGCAAATAAGCATTGATTAACTTTCCAAAGGGAACATAACCAATTCGAACAACTTGCATGACAAATATAAAACCCAGATGTGATGTAACTAGAAAAAGTCTGGAGAAAATAGAAATAGTTAGGCTAAAAATCAGAAAAGCTCTCAGGTAGGAAACGGTTGCACTAAGATAAAAGCATAGGAATCCTTTGCAGAACACTATACTGGAGGCCAAAACAAAAATGTTATGGAATAAAGTTATATCTTTAAAATTTCCCTTCTCCCATTTGTTTTTATTTTTTATCATGGTCTCTCACATTCCTTCCCACTGTTTACCTCCTATTCAGTCCCATACTCTAGTCTCTTCTGGGCTCTTCCTTCCCTCCAGCCAGATCCTGTGTAAAGGCCCACTGAGAGGCAAAATTCACTCTTCCTACTGGAACTATGAATGTAGCACAATATCTCAGAGGAAAACCATGGCATGTTCCTAACTACTGCCAACTGAACAAACCTTAGTTGGAAGGCTGAAAATCGGGTCCATAGTCTATAAGATACATGCGTAAATGAATTAGAAAAGGTACAGAGAAGAGCCACCAAAATGGTAAAGGGGATGGGAGGATACCCCTTTGAGGAAAAGCTTAAAAGGTTAGGGCTCTTCAACCTGGAAGAGAGACGGCTGAGGGGAGATATGATAGAGGTCTATAAATTAATGAATGGAGTGGAACGGGTAAATGTAGATCGATTGTTTACGCCATCAAAAAGTAGAAAGACTAAGGGACATGCAATGAAACTACAATGTAACCCATTTAGGACTAATCAGAGGAAATACTTTTTCACTCAACACGTAATAAAACTCTGGAATTCATTACCGGAGGATGTAGTAAAAGCTGTTAGTGTAGCTGAGTTTAAAAAAGGTTTGTACAAGTTCCTGGAGGAAAGGTCCATAAACCGTTATTAAAGAGGACTCAGGATATCCACCGCTTGCCCCAGGACAAGCATTGTGAAAGTTGTGTGCCTTTTTGGGAACCTGCTAGGTACTTGTAACCTGGATTGGCCACTCTTGGAAACAGGATACTGGGCTTGATGGACCTTGGTCTGATCAAGTATGGCGTATCTAATGTTCTTATAAGGCCACTAGAGCATTTTCTTTCCTTCAGACTAATGTGGCGGTCGCGCCCCTACCAGGCGGTCGCCTAGTAGGGACGGGAAGCCATCTTGAATTCCTCTTTACCAAGGATTGTAGTTGTGTATAGAGATAAATGAACCAAGTGGTTGTTTCAAAGCACACAGGAATTTTATTAGCTTCCGTGGCAAGCGGATAACAAATCTTTCAAGCAGTTGTACACTCAAGTCAAAGAAATTAAAGGATAATTTTCTCCCATTAAAGCAAAGCTTACAACCAGTGTTGTAGTAGAATTATTTACAGAGGCTTTCTTTTCTTTTCCCTTTATGATGCTTCTCAATTCCGTAATCATAAAGCACATGTATTTACAATTCCTAACTTCTCACTGCTCTCAGGCTTTCATTACTTAGCCACAATGCACATATCACAGTCCATCTCAGAACAAGCTGAAGTCAGGTCACTTTCTTTACCTTCTACCTCCATGCTTTCTGCTGAGCTGTATCTTGGCAAAGTTTGAAAACGCTCATGATTTTTATGCTTAATGTTCTTTAACAGGTTAAACAGCCTATTCCACTGAATGGTCCCTTCTCCTCTAGGTAGGACTTCAACGGGCTTCTCCTGTTCAGTTTCTCCTGACAACCCCTTCTTCCTAATCCGGGTTTTCTCAGGCCTAAACCTCTCTTCAGAGTCAGAGCAAGAAACACAGGGCTTTGGCTTTACTGCTTTCTTTCTCCTACCTTGGAGTCTTGTTGCAGCACCTTCCTGGCTGAGGCTTCTGTGGCTTGTGACTCTCTCTGCCTCTGAGCTAGACAGGGAATCAAGGTAAGACCTCCACTTCCCTTCCTGGGGCTTCTGCTGCCTGCAGACAGACCCTTCGTCAGAGGAGTCTAAGCACTCTTGCCTTAGCCTTCTCAAAGCCAACCTTTTCTCTCTCTCCCTCTTGCCAGTCTGTTTGGTCCTCTGCCTGGAACCTTCTCTGTAGCTTCCTTGGCTGCAGTGCTGGCTGCTCTTGTCTCTGCTGCTGCTCTCTTTGTGGCTGCTTCTCTCTTGGCTGCTTCTCCCTTGACTGCTTCTCTCAACTTTGTTTGTTTTCTCAAACTTAAACGTTGAGCAGGGCACCTCCCTCTCTGACTCCACCCACTTGTACCTCCTACTCTTACCTGGGGTTGTCATGGAGTCTGGGAGTGGCTTAAACCTAGCTCTACCTCTTGGTTTCTCTCAGGGATTTTGCTGTGGTGTATGTGTTCTAGTGCACCCATCCCCCGAGAAGAAGAAAAAGTTCTTCTTTCTCTTTTATTTCCATGCTGAGCTGCACTCTCCTTACCACACTATGCATATTGAGGTCCTTAAATCTATCCCCATATGCTTTTTGATGAAGTCTACTGACCATTTTAGTAGCTGCCCTTTGGACCGACACCATCCGGTTTATGTCTTTCTGAAGGTGTGGCTCTAGAACTGTACACAGTACTCTAAATGAGATCTCACCAGAGATTTATACAAAGGCACTATCACCTTCTTTTTCCTGCTGGCCATTCCTGTCCCTGCCAAAGCATCCTTCTGGCATTCACTGTCACCTTTTCTATCTGTTTGGTCACTTTAAGATCATCTGATACAATCACTTCCAGGTCCGGCTTTTCATTCGTGCACTGAAGTTCCTTATACCTGGAACAAACTACCTGAGTCAGTATGCCAGGCTCCATCTGTGGCCCTGTTCAAATACAGGCTAAAAACTCACTTCTATGAGACGGCTTTTGGATCCTGGTCCTCCTAGTCTCCTATTCACCTCCTCTGTGTTTCCTTACCATTCCCCTAGATATATCCTAGTCCCCAGTTGTGTTGTCTGTCTTGACTGTTGTGTTGTCTATCTTGACTAGATTGTAAGCTCTTAAGAGTAGGGACTGCCTCTTACATGACTCTGTATAGCGCTGCATATGCCTTGTAGTGCTATATAAATGATAACTATTATAGAAGCAGTAGAGAAGTACTTCACCTCCTGTGCTGTACCACTCCTTTTGGTATCTGCAGCCAAAATGCATGACCTGCTTTTTTAACATTATATCTTAGCTGCCAAATTTTCAACAATTCTTCAAGCTTTTCTAGATCCCTTTTCATGTTATCCACACCTTTCAGTGTGTCTACCATGTTGAAGATTTTGGCATCATCTGCAAAAAGGTAAACTTTTAGAGAGACCTTCGCCAATTTTGCTTACAAAAATGTTAAAAAGAAGACAAACAAGGACCAATCCTTGCAGCACACCCTCTGTAACATCCCTGTCTTCAGTGTTAACTCCAATTAGTACTACCCTCTGTCACCTCCCACTCAACTAGTTTCTTACCCAGTCAGTCCCAAGGGCACTCTGTTTATTTATAAGTTGCCGATGTGGAATGGTGTCAAAGGCTTTCCTGAAATCTAAGAATAATACATTTAGCACTTTAAACCAATTCAATTCTCTGGCCGTCCAGTCAAAGAATCAGATTTATCTGATAAGACCTTCCTCTAGTGAAGCCATGTGGTTTTAGATCCTGTAATCCCTTAAATTCCAGAAACCCCATTATCCTCTATTTTAGCAGCATTTCCATTAATTTATTCACCATAGAGGTCAGACTACCTGATCTGTAGTTGCCAACCTCTTTCTTACTGCTGCTTTTGTGGACAGGAACCACATTTGCCCATCTCCAGTCCTCTGGGATCACTCCCATCTCTAAAGAAGCACTGAAAAAGTGAAATAGCAGAGCTATGAGTACTTTCCTAAGTTCCTTCAATACTTTCGGATTAATCCCATCTGACTCCATCATTTTGTCTACTTTTAGTCTAACTAGCTATTCAAAAACAATTTTCTGAAAATTGATCAAGGTCTACTTCACTTCCATTCCTATTTGTATTTGCTTTCTGAGGTCACATTCCCAAAACTTAATCTGTTAACACAGATAAATTGGGAGATTGGGCATCCAAATGGAAGATTAAATTTAATGTGGACAAGTGCAAAAATATGCACTTACGGAAGAACAACCCACACTATAGCTACATGTTGAAAGATTCCACATTAAAAGTTATTACCCAGGAAAAGGATCTAGATGGTCATCATGGATAATATTTTGAAATCCTCTGCTCAGTGTGCAGTAGCAGTCAAGAAAGCAAACAGAATGCTAGGAATCATAAGAAAAGGAATGGAGAATAAAACAAAGAATATTATAATGCCTCTGTATCGCTCTATGGTGCAACCACACCTTGAATACTGCGTGCAATTCTGGTCGACATATCTTAAAAAAGGATATAGCTGAATTAGAAAAGGTACAATCAAAATGATAAAGGGGATAGAAGAATATCTCTATCGGGAAAGGCTTAAAAGGTTAGAGCTCTTCAACTTGGAAAAAAAGATGGCTGAGGGGAGATATGATAGAGGTCTATAAAATAATAAGTGGAGTGGAATGGGTAAATGTAGATTGGTTCTTTGCAATGCGATGCAATGCAATGTGTGCCTTCAGATTAGTGCTGACTTCTGGTGATCCAGCAGCTCCTGGGTTTTCTTGGCAGTGGGACCGGAAGTAGATTGCCAGGCCTTTCTTCTGCTGCAATGGAGGATTAAGCGACTTGCCCAAGGCCACAAGGAGTTCTAGTGGGTACTGAACCCTGGTCGCTTGTTTACTAAGTCAGTGCTCTAAACACAGACAACTCCTCCATTCATAGGTTGGTTGTTTACTTCTTTAAAAAGTAGAAAGACTATGAGACATGTAATGAAGCTACAATGTAGCACATTTCTGATTAATAGGAGAAAATATTTTTTTACTCAATGTGTAATCAAATTCTTGAATTCATTACTGGAGGATATAGTAAAAGTTGTTAGTGTAGCTGGGTTTAAAAAGGGTTGGACAAATTCCTGGAGGAAAAGTCCATAAACCATTATTATAGAGGGCCAGAGAAATCCTGGGATAAGCAGCATAGAATCTGTGTACCGTTTTGGGAACCTACCAAGTACTTGTGACCTGAATTGGCCACTGTTAGAAACAGGATGTTGGATTTGATGGACCCTTGGTCTGACCTAGTATGACATATCTTATGTTCTTCTGAACAGAAATATTTGCTAAGCAATTCCAATTTATCCTCATCAGCCTTTACATGTTCCCCACTTCACCTTTGAGTCTCACAATGCTAACCTTTACACACTTCCTCCAGTCACTAACATATTTTATCATATTTTTTTTTCCATTTCCATCTTTGCTTTCCTGATCACTTTACCAGCTTCCCTTAGCTTCTCCACATATTGTTGTTTGTCTGCCTCTTTCTGGGATCTCTTACAGTTAATGAAGGACAACCTCTTTTTCTTTATCTTTTCTGCTACTTCTTTTGAAAACGGTAGTGACCTCCTTTTCATCTTACTTTTATTTACTTTCCTAACAAAATAGTTTGTTGCCCTTAAAATTTCTCCTTTCAGATTTGTGATCTGTTGTTCCAATTCTCCCAGATGTTTCCACGTCTTGAGGTATTCCCTGATCTTGACAAATGTAGTTTTTCTGAAGTCTAGGACTCTCACCTTTGAATGAACTATCTTCTTCTGTGTCCTAATAATGAATCACATTATCTTGTGATCATTGGATTCAAGATGGTTACCCATCTCTCCCCATTTGTAAGCACCAAGTCCAGTATGACCCTCTTCCAAGTGGGTCCCATTAACAGTTTGTGAGAACAGTTCTCCCTGTAGACAATCCAAAATCGCCCTATTTCTGGTTGACACTGCAGCTAGGATGTCCCAATCAACATCTGGCAAATTGAAATCTCCTACCAATAGTACTTTCCCTTTAATAGCAATATTGTGAATTTCTTCAATTATATCTCTATTTCTTTTGCCTCTGAAGGATTTGTTGGATATTTGGGTGGGGAGGAGAAGCCTGTAGGATTATTGCTTTTCAGTTTGACTGCAAAGTGTAGTGTTTGGGTTTAATGCAGATTCTGTTCAGCTCATTTTGAGGGGATCTAATTAGGGATTTAACAATTTTGAAAAGTTCTCTTGGTCGGTTAATGGCTTTATTGAGTATATTTGTATGGTGGTTTTTCTTTGCATTGTTTATGGATTTTCTATAGGTGTTCAATGCAGCTGTGTAGCATGTTCTATATTCAGTAGTGTTTTTTGGCCCTCCATTTTTCTCAAGTTTTATTAGTTCTTTCTTTAGAATGTAAATGTCATGGGTATATCATTTTTTGGAGCGTTTTCAGTTAGTTTTGAGTAAGCATGCATGGGCTCAGATGCATTATAGATTATAGAATTCCAGTTCTTTATTGTTTCGTTAATGTCAGTTGATGAGGTAGCAAGTTGTGGCATTATGTCATTCAGGAAAGCATTTTTGTCAAATTACCTGAATAGGGTCGTTTGGTGTGATGTGTATGAGGGTTTATGGGTGGGAGGGGTGATTGGGAGGTCCAGGCACAAGTGGTCAGACCATGGAATCTGAGAAAATGGGAGGAATTAGGGTGTTCTGTGCAGAGTTTTGGTAGGAATATTAGGTCGAGCGTGTTACCCTTGATGTGGGTGGGGCAGTTTATTATTTGTTGAAATCCCATATTTTCCATGAATTTGAGGAAAGCTGTGGATTGAGGCAGGGAAGCGAGGCTAGGTTAAAGTCTTCTAGGATGATATAAGGCTTCTTTGTCGGGGATTGCAGGCCAATTCCAAGATAGATGTGAGGTTAAGATGGTTGATGGGTGGGGGGGGGGGGAGGGTCTGTAGAGTAGGCATATAGCTAGGCGTTTATTTTCAATTATGAGTATATCTATTCCATCGTAATTGTTACAGATAGTGGAGGCAGTGTTTAGTTCTGTTTTGCATAGTAATAAGGACGCCACCTCCTCTTTTTGAGTCCCTGGGAAGTTAAAGAGTTTCTAATGATTTGTGTTTAGCTGATTTGGAAGGATCATATACGTCTCAGTAAGCCAGGTTTCTGTGATACAGAGAAGATCTGGGTTTTCACCTATTAAAATATCTAGGATTACTGGGATTTTATTTCTTATGGATCTCATATTAATTAGCATGCATTTTAGCGGGATTGTGGAATCTGTATGTTTCAAGAATTTGTTATTGGGAAGAGGGTTGATATAGACTAGCCTGCGATGCAGTTTGTTTCTATAGTAGTGTCTTCCATTAGGGTGTGCATGTCTGTAGGTGTAGTTGAGCTGAATCTGCTTAGGATGATGTTGAATGATGGGGATGGGGCAGGGAAGGATGGGTTTCTTGATGGGGCAAAAGGACATAGGATAGTGTTGTAAGCAAAGAAATGCAGAGTAGTGCGCTAATTATAGTATATCTGATATCCATGTTGCTGGGATGTGAAGACCTATGTGATTTTTTGAATTATCAGGAGTGGGAGGAGAGTAGGCTAGCTAAGTATCGTTCATGCTAGAATAGATTGCATTATATGCAGAGCTGGCATAGAAGAGAAGGGGAATGGTATAAGGGGATTACTTCAGGGGTGATCAGATTACCATGAGAATCACAATAATAATACTGGTAAAACATGAAGTCAGTGAGATGTTATCAGAGAAAGAGTTGAAGAGTGGGATCTACTCAAGGCAAAAGGTATATATACAGTGTTTTATAATGTGCAGTAGAATAAATGCAGTATGGTCAATGGAGAAGCAGCCAAGTGTATTGGACAGTTAGTATAGGTAGTACAATACAATGATCAATGAATGGCAACAATGTAAGTAATGGAATAATCAATGAGAGGGTAATAATGCAATGAGAGCAGTATGGCAAGAAGCAATGCAAACAGTATAATAATGGAGAGGCAGCAATGTACAAAAGATAGTGAACTGTAGTTCGCTCAATGGTGAAAGCACTGAATATGAGAAATAACAATGTGTTAATTCAAAGGTATAGCTCTGAATTAACACATGTATATTTGCACTTAAAGTTCTAGCACACATACAGTTCACACTAACACCAAATAGGTGAAATTAACATAAAATAATGTCAGAAAATCAGGACAAATTTGTATAAACTAAACAGGAGCTGAACTTGATTTTGGCTATGCACAAACCTAATGGAAATTATTTCCATTACAATTTACAGTGGTTTTCTATGCCAGTAGTTGACACATGTCTTTGTTTAGGGGTGCACTCACCAGGAGTAGGTGCACCCCTCCCCAAGTCTTCACCCCTTCCCATATCTTTGTTTAGGGGTGAACCCACCGCTCCTCCCCCATCGCTCCATGTAAGACACCCCTATTTGTTAAGAAATTAGATGGTTCAGTTTATTTTGATACAGGATAAAATCAAAATAAACTGAACCATCTAATTTCTTAACAAATAGGGGTGTCCTACATGGAGCGATGGGGGGAGGAGCGGTGGGTTCACCCCTAAACAAAGATATGGGAAGGGGTGAAGACTTGGGAAGGGGTTGCACCTACTCCTGGTGGGTGCACCCTTAAAGAAAGATGTGGGACAGGGTGCACCTACTCCCTAAAGACATGGGAAGGGGTGCACCTACTGGGAAGGGGTGCCCTACTCCTGCCATCTTGCTGGACAGACTAGATGGACCATACTGGTCTTTATCTGCCGCCATTTACTATGTTACTATGACACCTTACTCCTGCTGGAATTCTACCCACAAAATTCAAAATTCTGTGTCCAAATGTCTGAATTATGCAAACTTCTGCTTGCTTTGTTTATCTGAATAACAAAACATATTGTTTTTTAATGATACTTAATTTAAAATAAAATTCAAAAGATCACAAAATTGTACAATTTTGAATTCTGTATGCAGAATTCCATCGAAAGTAGCACTTTACCCATATATGGTATAGACTGGCAAAGAGATAAAAGAATATGCAATTACAAGCAAAGTTTAATATAATTCAACAGTTACTGCATCACTGTTTGGCAAAGTCTTCATATAATCTTTTAATGAGTTTCATTAAAGATCTGAACCGCTAAAGTGCCATTATACAAATCTCTGAAGAATCTGCACTAGATTACAATCAAATACAGGACCAGTTCAAAATTTTAACTACAGTTTCTAAATAATGTACCAGAAAAGGCCTAAATATTTGGAAAATGTCTTAGACTGTTTTCATTCTATGGAGTCCATCCAGCAAGGTTGTTGGCGGCTATACCATCCTACTCAGTTTATGGGAACCAAGCAGAGGGGCCTTTTATTATTTGACCTGGAGGTCTGGAATAAAAGGATGATTCATTTGTCAGTTATATAATTAGTGCTTTATGGGATCCTTCTTCTGTATTTTATCTTGTACTTTATTTTGCTTTTTATGTATTTCACCTGTTACTCACCTCAAATGGATTCAAGAGGGCAAGACATAAAATTAAATAAATAACTTTTTTTGTTATTTTTAGAATAAAAACTAGCTAGAAGAATATTAGTTGATGCATTTCCTGGAAATTTCCATTTATCTGCTCCATTTGGGGAACCTATATAGAAAATTTGCAAACACAGTTGGTACACACGACTTATTTTTGACCTATTACACCATATCTAGATCCTAAAGAATATCTGAATTCAGGTATTACAATATCCTCTGGAATTCAGGTATTACAAACAATATCCTCTGGACATAAAAAATGTCATAAGATCATAACATAACCCAATACTAACCTAGGGACCCTTTTACTAAAATGCATTGGGTTTTTGCCCTTAATGCGCATTTAGCACTAAAACTAACATGCATCAAGTGTAAAGCTTCCTTGGTAACTATTGGGGGTGTGGCCAACATATTCCTTGGTAACTGCTGGGGGTGTGGCCAGCATGTTCCCAGCAGTTAATGCGCAAATGCGTATCCTACTGCACGGTGCAATTACTGCAGTTCCACCTAACTCTATTTATTGAGGTGGTGTGAGTTGCACCCACACTAATTGCAACACTGACAGCATGTAATGTCCCCATGCTAACTGCAATGTGCTCTCCATGCCCTACGCTTCATCCATAACCCACCCATTAACCACCCCAAAGAATGATTGGCAGTTAGCATGCAAATCAGCATACAGTAATTCTAATGCCCCCCACAGTAATAGTTACCACTGGCCTATGTGTACAGTTACCGCAGGCAAAATTGCACATTAATTGTTTAGCGCACTTTAGTAAGAGCCTCTTAGTATTCATTTGAATATATTTCTAACGCTACAAGCAAAGAAGTGCTGAGGTTCAGCTATAAATATGTAACACAAGCTTTTATATGCAAAGTCGCTGCAAAAACACATGCTGTACATGCATAATCACCTACTTAGTATAAATAAAAGCTTTTCACCCTGGGAAATATAGGTGTTTCTCTAGGGTCATCAATGCAAAGCCACACTGTGCACAAATTAGAATGATCTCTTTATGCTTCAGGTTTGTTATGCTGCATACTGGAATAGCTTAGTCCATTTCAGAGTTTGTAAATTATTTGAACTAAAATCTGTACAATATAGGAGCATTGGGCAAACTTAGTGAATTTAGCAGTTAATACTGTGGTTACAGAAGAGTATGCTCTAGTTGTTATTTAAAAGACAGTTTTTTCCATTGCTTTCCAAACAATCAAAGAAAACAACAGAAAACAAATTGAAGAACATACCTGTACAAAGAATATACATACTATTATAGCCCATATCACGGGAGAAAAGATAATCTTAATGTGGAAAGCAGGTAATCAAAAATAAAAACTAGGAATTAGCATTGCATCAAAAAGAAAAAAACTTAAGAAAAGAAAACAAAATTATCACTTGGCAGTCCACCATACTTAAGAAAAATACAAATCCCCCCCACCACCCATGTTGGCATTAAACAGGCGCTTTATCCTTCAGAAAATTCTCAAGCTGTAAAGAAAAGAATCCAGAAACACGTGGAGGCCAATTCAGCAAGGGGCATGTCTGGACCGTCCGGAAGGTCGAAAAATGGACAGCCTCAAATAGTATCCAATGCTGAAATTGCAGGAGTCAGACATTCCCATAGCTGCAGAATCAGGCACCTATACGGCCCAGTGTTGCCCCAATTCTGTGGCACGAGACATCCTCCCATCACTCCATCCAGCCCACCCTATGCTCCTGCTAGTGAGCCGGAGCCATGGCGTCCCATCGCCATGGCACAGGGGACACCCAGCAGCAGCACTGAAAGCCTGCCATGGTGAAAACACGTCTTTTCTCTGCCACCCGACCTTCGGCATGGTTTGCCAGGGCCAGGGTTGGGCAGAGGGACCTCACCTGCCGCAGCTCCTTTGCTGGTGGGGGGCTGCCAGGCCCGATCACTGCCACTGATGTTGCTTATTCCACCTCCAAGGTGGAATAAGTAGCAAACCCATCATCCACCTGCTGGATGTACAGGGCCCTGGCCAGAATAGGTCCTGTATGTCCAGGTGCTTTGGTTCGCTCCCACACCACCCACTCTCCGCCCCATCCTTCACTCCCTGAACAGCGACTCCGTGTGTGCAGGGAAATGAGGATCCAGTGGGAACTGAGACTCCAGCTCTGCACCCGATTGGACTACAGCTCCTCCTTTTGCTATGTTGGGGGCATTTAAACCAATGTGCACCATGCTTTCCCTGAGGCTCCAGTGGGAATTGAGACTCGTGTCGGGAGACACTTAGTGAGCATTGTTCCTGCTCTATGACCGAGTGGACTACAGCAACTCCTTCTGCTACATTGGGGCATTTAAACTAGTGTGCACCACAGTACATGGCAGCAAGCGCATGGCTATTGTCCCAAAGAACGGTTTCCCCTTGCCAAGCATGGGCAAGCGGAAAGGTTAAACAAAAGGAGCAGAATGACAGTTGGTGGTTAAAGGCCCCATGGACCAGCATATGGTGTGTTCCACACAACCCAGGGCAACTACTCAGTCTATGGAAGGTGTGAATGTTTTTACTGATGCTTTTTCGAGTTCTTGGGGTCATACCCCTCCCCTTTAGCCGAATGGACTGGAGTCTGGGCACATCATGAGTCCTTGCTTTGATGAAGGAGGGTTCAACTCCTGTTCCCAGTACTGCTTCTGGACTGCCGGACAGACTGAGTGATGTATCTTTATGTTATCCTTCAACCGGTGGTGCTTCCAGTCAATACGGTAGTGTGGGCTCCTGTGAGCTCTGGTGATTCTTCATTGAAGGATGTTTTGGCTGCAGTGCAGTGTATTGAACAGTCTCTTTTGGGCTCTCTCTCCCAGTTGTGCTCTTTCACTCGTGACACCGTGGGCATTCTGCATATTCACGGTGATTCTCTTGCATCTCTGGGAGAGAGGACCCAGAGATTAGAGGACTCTGTGTGCACTGCTCAGGCTTGGGTTACCTCCTCCATGAAAGATCGATTAATGCTATATAATAACTGTGAAAGTTTGGAAAATTCTCTCAGACCCCGTCACCTGCGGCTATTAAATTTTTCAGTAGTGCATTTTTTGTCACCTCTCAAATTATTTAAAAAATATATGAAAGATGTGTTATTATGTGATTCATTTGATGTTGCTGGTATTTCTTCTATTTACTATTTAGCTTGTTTGCCTAATACTCAGGAGACAGAATGCTCAACTGGAAACTTTGGCTGATATTGATTTGACATAGTTCCTGGAAACCTCTTTGGAGGTGATCTCTCAGTGAGCTACAGTGTTAGTCACTTTTGTTATGGAGCATAATAAAATGGCTATAATCCATCTTTACTTTTCTAAGAAAAATGCCCTTTTTCTTGGGCAACCATTAACCATTTTTCCTGACGTCGCTAAGGTAACTCAGCTATGTTGTAAATCTTTTTTGCAGTTAAAGCCAAAGGTGATTGTAATTGTATGCATATTTTATCTTAAATTTCCTTGTAAGTGCTACATTACCTATGGGGTTAATTCCAATTTGCATTTAGTTAAACACCTGGGTGACGATTCCGGCAACAGAGTTCCCCGCACTTACAGGCAAGATGTGTAGGAAGCTCTGTTCCTAGGCGGGAGGGGCGGGCCTGAAAAGGGGTGAGGGCGGGCCAGAGGCGGGACTGATGCTCCGGATGTAAAGGGCCAATTCCGGTGCAGGCCCTGTACGTCCGGGGTCGGCACTCTAAATGGGGAACTTATTCCACCTCCATTGGAATAAGTCCTCCCAGATGACGGCAGACAACAGATCTGGGGGCGGAACCGGAGGTGAGCAGGGGCAGTTGGTACCCTGAAGCCCGACTCCGGTCACAGCAGGCCTGAATGGGAGCTGGCAGTGGGGAAGCTGAATCTTCAGGGTCTGCCGGGGATTATGGCTCCTGCATGGAGCTGCGGTGCGATGGCAATGGGATGCCACAGCACCATGGCTCCATGCAACAGCCTGGGTGGGCTAGCTGGGGAAGTGCCTGAATTGGGGACTTGTCCTGGATGTCCAGGCCCTATACTACGATTCTACTCGGCCCTATGGGAGCAGGATCGGGTGCATCTCCGGGCTGTCCATATTTCTGGATGTCCGGACGGTTTGGACATGCACCTACAGAACTGGCCTCCATGTGGGTAATAAGTATGTCTTTCTGGAGGATATGTTTCTTCCGTATAGGATTTGTCTCCCTTTTTTCTTTATTTTATTTGCTTTTGGCTGGGATGTTAATTGGGGTTGAAGAATTTAATTAATTTCTGCTGTAGCCTTCTTGATGTGGACTTTAGTGATGAATTATTAGAATATTGTTATTAAGCATCAATTTCTCTTTTTGCTTTTTTATCTTGTACACTGCCTCACTTCTTTTGTTTTGTTTATAACTAATTAATATTGTATAATTATAAATAAATAAATAAATATATATATATATATTGTGATGGGGCCCGTGCGATAGAGCCCCGGTGAACCCTATTTAGGCAGCTGCCTAGGGCTTTTAGTTTAAATCTGCTTTGCTATTAAAACAGAGACTCTCAGTCGAGTGGTAAAGTAAATAAATCAGGGCTTTATTCCCTTTCCCAAAAACCAATATTCTTAGGAATGCAAACACAACAAACAGCATCAAACAAAAGACGGCTACAGAAAAAAATATCTTCTTTTCCTTTGTTAATGTCACAAGGATATTTTCTTCAAGGTTAACACAAAGAAATGATGTCATCCGAAAAACATAGCGTACAGTCCATGGGAATTGGGTCTGAAGAATCACTGTTATTTTCCCATTGCATTACTTCAGGTTCATTCCCGATACTACCAAAGTCACACTCATTACATGTGCTGGCTTCTGACACACTTTCCTGTGGCACACGAATACCTTTTCCTAAAAAGTGTTCTTTAAGCCCAGGGCTATAACTGCCTGGTATACGAAGGGCTTCTTGCTGGGTTTTCTTCCCTTCTCACCTAGTGAGAACACTGGATATCTTTCAGCTTTATGGTTATGTCCAGGGCCACGCCCTTTAAAACATATAGAGCTTTTAACCCCTTCTTTGGAAAAACAAGGTTCCCACCTTTCTACCTTGTTCCTTGCTTTTGCTTCTGGGTTGTTGAGGACTTTCTCCCGGGCTCTCCAGCCTCCCTCCGAGCTAGCAAGTTCCTGGTTACCTCTCCAGCTGTTCCTTGCTCTGAAGTCACGCTTAGAATTTCCTTCTACCGGCAAACTTCCTTCAGCCTGACCTGTGCTCATTGGCTGTTTGCTCAGTCCTCCTGAGTTGCTGCCCCTCCTCCTGCTCCTGCTGGGACTCTCTCTAGGACTGCTTCCAGGTCTGCCCTCTCCAGGACTTCCTTCTCCCGGTCTGCCCTCTCCAGGACTCCTTCCAGAACTGCCCCTTCCTGGTTCTAACCAGGAACTTATATGCTTCCCTTCTCTGCATGTTACGTGAGACTTTGGGCACAGGTGCTCCTGATGAGCCTTTCTGTTTCTCCCTGCGTCACAACTATTACAGGGAAAATTCCTTCTAATGTCTTTTGGCTTTACTTGTGCTGGAGGCATTTGTTGCTCAGCTGTTTCTCCGTGCACTGAGCTTTCCTGTTCAGCCAAATCTGAGGTAAGTTTCTCATTTTTCACTAACCTCCATGGGTTCTGTATTATCTACTGTGTCACAATATATAACTTAAGAATTGTAGACTTATCCCCAGCGGTGGGAAGAGTAACTGCTGGGGATAAGATAGTTTCATTAGAAACCTCAAGAAATTCAGATAGTCTAAAGACTCTACAGTTTTCCCATCCCCCTAGCCACCCTCTGGTGGAACATGCCCCACACACCTAGGAGAAACATACTATATTGAAATCTGCTCAAAATTTGGGATGCAAAGAATCTCTTTAAAGTATTTATGTAAGAGGATTAGTGGGGACAGATAATGGGATAATGGGTTATCTGCCCCTTTTGAAATGCCCACCACACAATAATCAAAAACATTATAACATCTCTAAACAGAACAACCTCTCCTCTCGACCCACTGTTGTATATACTTTTAAATTGTATCTAGTTGCAAATCTTTGTTACTGTTGCATGGTTGTATATAGTGTGATAGTGACAGCACTACTGATCAGATGGAATGGGAAAATAGTGAGCAGTCTGCCTTTAAAAGTAAGAGCAAGACAGGTTCCCATAGCAACAGAATGCTTTCAGCTAGAACGGAGCTCAGCCATAGTGCTGACGTAGAAGCTGAATGCAGCTCTGATGACTTCCACCTGAGTAACCAGAGGGGTGTAGCTGCAGGAGGAAGCCGTTTTAAACCGGCTTCAGAGTCAGACTTTAGCTCAAGGGACTCAAGGAACTCAAGGGACTGGAGGAGTTCAGGAAACTCGACGAGTTCAAGGACCTCAGGATTAGAAGGAGGAAAGAGAAAGGAAGGCACAGAGAAGCCTCGACAGCAGTCTGAGCCACTCAAGCAGCAAAGGTACACAGGAAAGCAGCAACAAGGGAAACTTGGGAACCCAGGTCAAGTTGAGAAAGATTCTGGAAGGTCCATTTCCTTTAACCCTGAAACACTGGAAGCAAAGCCTCTGTGGAAGCTACCCGAGGGAAAGGTGAAACAGTTTGCCTGCACGAGGGGAGAAAGCTCTGAGTACAGAGAAGCCATTGCCAGTAAAGAAGGTACGTCTGCATTATTTCCTAACCAGAAGCTTGCTGAAGAAATAGTACAGCAGTTAAAAGCTAGTGCCAATAAGAGCAGAGATAGCACGGCTCTGAAAGCTGCTCATATTGTGGCAGGTGAAGGCCTGTGATCCACAGTGTCTGACATAAGCAAGCAAGCCTAACTAGCTTGACCTGTAAATGAAGCTTGTGAAGAGGCCCATAGGAATTGCACATCCCCCAATATGCTGCTATTGTAGAATTAGAACTCAGTAAAAGTATTGGATTAGCTTAGACAAGCAGAACAGATGGAAAAATACAGAGAAATATGTTTAAAATTGCTGACAGAGAAATTACAGAGCCCTGCTTCCCTACACATACAAACTAGCTCAATGGCCTTGAAAGAAGGAAAGTAACAAGTTGGTGAACTGGCCATTGTAATTGGGACTAGAAGGGGGGTGAGCAGGTGCTGAGCCCACTCCAAGAACATAATTGGATAATCATATCAGTACCGGGACCAATAGAAGGGGTACGGGAGGTTACCGGGACCAATGAAATGTTTTTCTATACCTAGAATGGAGCAAAAGTCTATAAAAGATGTTGTATTGCCAGAGAGCATTGCTCAGCCATTTTGAAATTGACTTTGCTTGAGACTTGTGCATAAATAAATGATTTGGACCTTCTGAACAGACTCCTGGTATCATTGGTTTGTCTGCGCTCTGCTGCTACATATTCTTGGTGCGTTGGCCGGGAAGTTGTGGAATCAGAGTGTATATAGGGCAATATACCACGACTTTCCGCCTCTATAGGTTTGGTCCTGCCGGGATCACGCCCTTCCGACGGGGGCTGCTCCCTGGCGCCGCCGGTCCCTTGCATCGGAGGGAGCTGGTCGGACCTCGGCGGGTGCCGGACCCGGCTGGAGCCAACACCTCGAACCCGAGTGAGGGGAGTCCGAGGTCCAACTCATGCGCCTGCTTGGGAAGTTTGAGGACCGGATCCGGTGAGTAAAGTTTTTATTTGTTATGTCTAGACAGATAAGAAAGAGCAGTGCTGCCATTTGAACTTGGAACTTGGAAATTGGTAAGAGAGCTTGATCACCTCTCAAAGACAGGCCGAGTAACCCCACATGAGTATTCGCAGGGCGAAACCCCCGTCTTCTTGTATTTTGGAAATTGAACAAGACTAGTCAGAATAGATAGAAATGAATGCATTCTGGGATACGTTGCTAGCATGATTGTATGAATGAAGTGTGAATGAGAGGTCTGGCAGCACGGACCAAGCGAAGGCGGACCCCTGAGTAGCGCATTTCCTGACCGGGTGCCCGCGTTCAGGTCGCAAAAAGGGGGAAGCGACTGTCGTCTTGTCTTGTTATTTGTTCTCCTTAAATGTTTCTAGGACCATGAGGACCCCTTACCCACGGTCCACCCTCCTTTTCCCTTTTGTCTGTTGTTGCACGCACACATCGAAATGGGAGGGGCGGGGTCTACTAGGAACACTCCATTAGAATGTATGATCGCACATTTTAAAGAAGGATATTCTGGAGATTATGGTATTAAAATGACTGCAGCCCGTTTACAGATTTTGTGTACTAGGGAGTGGCCCGATCTAGACCCTACCTGGCCCCGAGAGGGAACCTTTAATGTAGGAATTATTCAGTTAGTGCACCATAGAGTGCGAATAGCGCACCCCGATCAGTATCCCTATATAGATTCCTGGTTAAGTATTTGTGAAGATCCGCCCCCTTGGGCGAAGCGCTGTTATGAAGAACAGTGCAGAATAATGTTAACAAAGACAGATTATAGTCAGAAAATAGAACAGCCTAGAAAGAAAGGGAGAGGTGAGAAATCCAGGAATAAACCTATCCTGGTAGATCCTGATTCCCCAGAAATGATTACCCGACAGCCCCAAACTCAGCGCCCAGTGAGAATAGCCCCACGTCCTGCCCCAGAGCCCCGGAGACAGCAGAAACGGGACCGAACCCCTGAGTCATTACCCAAAGAGCAGGTAGATGAGCTCCCTTTGATTGAAGAAGATGATTCTACCGAGACAGAAAAAGGAGAATCAGATACAGAAACAGAGAAGGAAGAAGCTGAGAACTCCCCGAGTGATACTGACAGTGTAAAAGTGACTGCCAGTGTTAGCTCGCCAGTGAAAAGTAAATCTAAAGTAAAGCATGAGGAAAAGAAGAAAATAACCCCTGACAGGACAGTTACGAGAATATCTCTCAGATCCCAAAAGACATCTACTGCCAAGATGATGCCTTTACGGCAAGTCCCGGGAATACCCATAAGAAATGAAGATAATGAGGTGGTGGCGGGACCCCTAAATTATGTGTATGTCCCCTTCTCTACCACTGATTTGTTAAATTGGAGGACACATTAAGCCTCCTATTTATTTATTTATTTATTTAGCAAACACTTATATACCGCTACTTCCAGCGATCAGAAGCGGTTTGATTAAAGTCTTTGGGATATGTCACAAAATCAAGACAGGAAGATTTGGGCATAGATAGAAAGAAGAGGGGTAATACACAGCACACATCGCAGGGTCTAGATATAGCCCTCCATTAGGTATCATTCATATGTACAAATACCAATAAGCCCCAAGAGCTTACAGAATTAGTGAATACTATTATGGAAACCCACCAACCAACATGGGCAGATTGCCGCCAGCTCCTGTCCACCTTATTTACTACAGAGGAGCGGACACGAATTAGAAAAGCAGCTATAGACTGGCTGGCAGATAACCCGGTAGCTCCAGGAGAAAGGGGGGAGGAAAGAATAGATAATCGGGAAGCGGCCCAAAGAGAATTCCCGAATGAAGACCCCCGATGGGATCCAAATACAGAAAGAGGATCCAGAGCCCTAGCCTGTTTTCGCCAAGGCTTTATACAAGGCCTGAAAAAGGGGGGCCAGAACTATGAATCTTTCCAAAGTTACTGAAGTTACCCAAGGCATAGATGAGAGCCCAGCAGTGTTTTATGAAAGATTAACTGAAGCATATAGAATGTATACTCCCTACGATCCCGATGCACCAGGAAGTTTATGCATGGTGAATTCTGCTTTTGTAAATCAGTCTCAACCAGACATTAGACGTAAATTAAAGAAATTATTAGTGTTTGTGGGCATGAATGCAACGCAGTTTCTGGATGTAGCTCATAAAGTGTATGTTAATCGTGATAATGATTGACATAGAGAATGTGATAGTAAGATGAAGAAGAAAGCTGATTTTTTGGCTGTGGCCATAGTTGAACAGAAAAGGGGAGGTATCCCTAGTCGACGGAGCAGAGGAAGGGGGCGGGGCCGAGGCAGAGGCCGGCCCCAGCTAGACGTAAACCAATGCGCCTACTGTAGGGAGGAAGGACATTGGAGAGATGCATGCCCGCAACTCAAAGACGCCCATCAAGATGACGAAACTAATCATCAATGGAGAGAAGAAAGACGAGGCCGTCCCCGGAACCGCGGAGGAGCCAATCGAGAGCAATACCAGCGAGAAAGAGGAGAAGCCATACAAGCATTGGCTACGACAGCCCATGATGAAGATGACGTGGATTAGGACAGACCGGGCTCCAAATTTGCTTTAGGTCTCCAGGAGCCTATGGTCGGAATACAAATAGGAGACCAAGTTATGAACTTATGGTTGATACTGGAGCAGAACATTCAGTAGTAGACAAGAAGATAGCCCCATTTTCTACAAAAGCAGTCACCATTGTAGGAGCAACTGGTGCCAAAGCTACAAAACCTTTTCTTCAGAATCGCATATGCAGTCTAGGAGTACAACAAATAACTCATCAATTCCTTTACATGCCTGAATGTCCAGTGCCACTACTGGGACGAGATATGTTAGCCAAGCTACAAGCCCAAATATCCTTCACAGAAAGAGGAGAAATGCAAATGACAGTAAATTCTCACGCCAAACCAGCAGGAATAATGCTGCTTACAGTTCCCCGAGAAGAAGAATGGAGATATTACAGTGATGATTCTATCCAAGACACCTATTTTGAACAAACTTTGAAAAGTATTGATGCCCCACCTGGAGTATGGGCAGAAGGCAGTCCTCCAGGCCTAGCCAAACATATAGCTCCAGTAATTGTAACCCTTAAGCCTAGTGCTACACCAGTACATGTCAAACAGTACCCTCTCCCAAGAGCTGTAATTGAAGGCATCCACCGCCACTTGCAAAGATTACTAGAACATGGCCTACTGAAAGTATGTCAATCCCCATGGAACACTCCACTTCTGCCGGTGAAAAAGCCTGGAACAGATGACTACCGCCCTGTGCAAGATCTAAGAAGAGTGAATGAAGCAGTTGAAACCATACATCCAGTTGTACCCAATCCTTACACTCTTCTAGGATTGATACCTGCTGAAGCTACCCACTTTACTGTACTAGATTTAAAAGATGCATTCTTTTGCATAAGATTAGCCCCCGTAAGTCAGATATTGTTTGCATTTGAATGGCAGGACCCTATCTCTGGAAGAGGGGGCCAACTTACTTGGACACGATTACCCCAAGGATTCAAGAATTCGCCTACCATCTTTAGTGCTGCACTGAATCAAGACCTTTCAAGCTATCCAGTGGCCCCGGGGAAGAGAGTGCTTCTCCAATACGTGGACGATCTGCTGATAGCTGCTGTATCAGAAAGTGAATGTATACAAGCCACCAAAGACCTCTTGCAGTTACTAGATGAAGCTGGATACAAAGTTTCCAGAGCAAAAGCACAACTATGCCAAAAAGAAGTGAAATATTTGGGCTTTCGTATAACCCAAGGAAGCTGAAAATTAGGCAGAGAGAGAAAAGAAGCAGTATGCAGAATCCCAACCCCAACTACCAGAAAGCAAGTCAGAGCCTTTCTGGGAGTGGCAGGATATTGCCGAATCTGGATTCCCAACTTTGCCCAAATCGCCAAACCACTGTATGAAGCCACAAAAGGAGAAGAAAAGTCGCCAGTGGAGTGGGGACCTGAGCAGGATACAGCCTTCAAGACGTTAAAGGAAGAATTGATGTCATCACCAGTCCTTGGACTACCAGATGTTCACAAGCCTTTCCACTTGTTTGTACATGAAGCACAAGGAAATGCCTTAGGCATGTTGACTCAGAAATTGGGAAATTGGGAGCGACCTGTAGCATACCTATCGAAACAATTGGACACTGTGGCCAAAGGATGGCCACCTTGCCTGAGAGCAGTCGCAGCTACAGCATTGTTAGTGAGTGAAGCAGATAAGCTCACACTAGGACAGAATCTATGAGTCACTGTGCCACATGCAGTCCTTGCCCTTATGGAACAGAAAGCAAATCATTGGCTCACCAATTCCCGAATGTTGAAATATCAGAGCATGTTATGTGAAAACCCACAGATACAACTGGAAGTGAGCCATGCCTTGAATCCAGCCACATTGATACCTGTTAGTGAAGAACTCCCAGAACATGATTGTATAGAAGTCATGGACACTGTATTCTCCAGCCGACCTGACCTGACAGATGTGCCCATAGACAATCCTGACCAAGTCTATTACGTAGATGGAAGCAGTCTCATCATCAATGGACGACGCTGTGCTGGATATGCAGTAGTCACTCAACATGAAGTCGTTGAGTCATCAGCTCTAGCCTCAGGTACATCAGCCCAGAAAGCAGAATTGATAGCACTTACTCGAGCACTACTGTTAGGTGCAAAACTGGTGCTAAATGTATATAAAGACTCTAAATATGCCTTCACTACCCTACATGCCCATGGAGCTCTCTATAAAGAACGAGGGCTCATCACGTCCGGAGGAAAATCAGTCAAGTATGGCCCCGAGATACTGATGTTACTTGATGCAGTATGGGCCCCAACTCGTGTAGCTGTCATGCATTGCAGAGGACATCAAGCAGGAAAAGGAGAAGTTGCCCGAGGAAATAGGTTTGCAGATGCCTCAGCACGACAAGCAGCTATGACAGGACAAATTACACCACAAGCCATGCCAATGCAGGCAGCATTGTTTCCAGTACCCTTGAACTTATGGACACCACGATATACCACCAAAGAATTAGATTACTACTGTAACAAGGAAGATGGAGTACTGAAAGATGGGTGGATTGAGCTGCCACCAGCAGAGGGCAGTCAACCCCCAGGACGAATAGTAATTCCCGAATTGTTAGGTCCATCCTTTGTCAAAGCCTTCCATGAAGCCACCCACTATGGGAAAAGTGCTATGGAGAAAGCACTCAGACCACATTTCTGCATTACCATGTTGGCAGCCCTATCAGCTTCAGTGGCACGCCAGTGTTTAATTTGTGCCAAAAATAATGCCAAACAAGGACCCACACCACCACCCTGAGTTCAGTCAGGAGGTGTAACCCCCATGCACCACCTGCAAATTGATTTTACTGATATGCCAAAAGCCAATGGATATCACTACCTATTAGTATTAGTTTGTACATTCTCTGGGTGGGTAGAAGCCTTCCCAACCAGAACTGAAAAAGCTCGAGAAGTCACCAAAGTTTTACTGAGAGAGATTGTCCCTAGGTTTGGAATTCCAGCAGTAATAGGGTCAGACAATGGGCCCTCATTTGTTTCTCAGATTACTCAACAGTTAGCAAAAGCCCTACAGATACAATGGAAGCTTCACACTGCATACAGACCCCAGAGTTCAGGGAAAGTTGAGCGAATGAATCGTACTTTAAAAGCCCAAATGTCTAAGCTTTGTCAGGAGACACGCCTGAAGTGGCCCCAAGTGCTCCCAATAGCTTTACTCAGAATACGCTCAGCTCCTGTGAAGTCAACAGGATTTTCCCCTTTTGAAGTCCTGTATGGTAAACCCCCACCAATAGTGCAGGGAATTAAAGGAAGTCTAGCCCAAATTGGTTCAGAAATAACCAGGCAAGAACTCCTAGCTCTTAGTTTTGTTCTGCAGACCCTCCATGCGTGGATCCAAGACCAGTTGCCTATCAACTTGACGGAACCCTTACATCCCTACCAGCCTGGTACCTCGGTGTGGATCAAAGATTGGAAGAAGACACCGTTGGAACCCCATTGGAAGGGACCATACACCGTCATCCTGTCTACCCCAACTGCAGTAAAGGTAGCAGAAATCGATTCCTGGATCCACCACAGCAGAGTCAAGCCCGCAGCTGATCCCGAACCTGAGCAGTGGACAGCAGAACAGCATCCTGATGCACCTTTGCGAGTTACTCTGAAACGGCAACCAGCAGCTTAGACACTTTATCACAGTGCCCTGCAGTAGCCAAGTCTTTCGAAGAGGATTGCTGTTTTCCATACAGCAAGAGTTTGTTTCAATGAACCTCATGTGTGTGATTTTACACACTACTTTGATGCTAGATTGATTGACCATACTTCAGAAGCCAACTGAAATTGCTAAGTTGGTTAATGTGTGATGGACAACTTGAGGATCTTCAATCAACACTCAGCACCCGTTGAATTGCTTTATTAGCAAACGGGACGAAGAAAAGAACGTCGTGGTCAAGATCTGCAAGCTGAGGATTCAGAAGAACTCCAATCAACATGTATCTTTATCTTTGCTTTGCCCTGGTTGCCTATCTTGGAGGCTCTGAACTAACTTGTGCATTACCTCCATGCACTGCATGCATTACTTCCACTCGGACTGGAGCGAAAGTAACTCAGACTCTGCTTTATCATTCTTACTATACCTGCACTGGTAAAGTGATTCGGTGTATTTATAACACCACTGAACTAAATGTTTGCACTAAAGGTAAATCTAGAGTATGCTATAATTCGCATCAGAATCCATCCTATTACACGTTGGAAATACGATGGAATGATGCAGATGGACCTTTAATCAATGCCACACAACCACTTAGAGATCCTAGTAAACCTGCTGTTTTGAAATTTGATGCATGTGATGTTATAAACAGAGATAGTCGCTCTAAATGTGGTACCTGGGAAAAAGCATACCGTAATGATCATAAGTATATGTGCCCAGAAGGTGCCACAGGATGGGGGAAGTGTACAGGTAAGAAGGGTTCATATAGTACTGCAACAGCAGCAGATTACTATTGCCCAAATTGGGAATGCGTCTTTTATGCTACATGGAATGCTGGTATAGTAGAAGAAGATATAGATAATCGAGTGGCCACTTTAACTAAGTCAAAACCAGATGACAAATGTAAGAAAGGAGCCTGTAACCCTTTACAATTATGGATACGTAATCCTAATGTATGGAAACAAGGATACAAGTTTGGTTTACGTATCACAGGTTCCGGATCAGATCCAGGAACCATTGTGTATATAAGATTGAATACCCAAGCCCACAGGTCATCTAAATATCATATCCATAACACTTTCTATGAGGCCATGCATGTAAATAAGTTTGAGATCCCTCATCCTTCTCAGAATTTATTCTTAGAATTAGCTGGAGCGGTAGTATCTAGTCTTAAAATCTCAGATTGTTATTTCTGTGGCGGAACACAGATGGGTGACCAGTGGCCATGGGAAGCCCAAGAATTAAATTATTCTCTGACTTACAATCAGACTGAATTACACAAGACTACTAGCGAATGGGTGTTAGCGCACTCAATTGTTGGACGTCTTTGCTATGTCAGAACTGGACCTCAGTTTACCCAACAGGTAGGACAGCTAGTCTGTCTCAACCAAAAGATTTATAATGCCACCACCAAAAAGACGTCTTGGTGGTCAGGAATTAAAGAACCTGAACCTCCTAATCCATTAGCCAGATTTCCTGAACTTGCTGGTTTATGGACTAATCTCGCCAAAACCCATGCTTGGCAAGCCCCACCTGGCCTGTATTGGATCTGTGGAAACCGAGCGTATGCTCGACTCCCACCACACTGGGGAGGAGCATGTGTCTTAGGGACCATCAGACCTTCTTTCTTTCTCCTACCCACAGAACATGGAGAACAATTAGGATACCCAGTATACACTACTCACAGACACAAAAGAGCACTAAGACAGAAGAGAGCACCTCTGCAGATAGGTAAGTGGGAAAAATGGCAGGGTGATGACTGGCCACCAGAAAGAATCATTGATTACTATGGACTGCCACTTGGGAACAAGATGGCACATGGGGCTATAGAACCCCAGTTTATATGATTAATCGTATTATCCGCTTACAAGCAGTAGTTGAAATAATAACTAATGAAACTAGCCAAGCTCTCACACTCTTAGCTAGACAGAGTACCCAAATGCGCACTGCTATATACCAGAATCGCTTAGCACTTGATTATTTGTTAGCATCTGAAGGAGGAGTATGTGGTAAGCTGAATTTAACCAATTGTTGTTTAAAAATAGATGATAAGGGTCAAGTAGTTGAAGAACTTGCTGAAGATATGCGAAAACATGCTTATGTGCCAGTACAGACTTGGCACCCACTAAGATTACCTAACTGGTTTGCTAATATTTTCTCATGGTTAGGAGGACTTAAGACTTTCCTTATATTAGTACTAATAATCATTGCTGTGATTTTTCTGTTGCCATGTATAATCCCATGTTGCATGCGTTCTATTAATAGTGCTATTGAAAGTACAGTAGAGCGGAAGACCACAACTAAGATTATGGCCTTATATCAAACTAAACCTCCTGCATATAGTCAGAATCCTCTGACCATAGTATAACTATTTTTGAAGTGATTTAATTCTCACACCTTATTAAGTAATAGGGTGAGATTAATCAAAGGGGGGAATGTGGCAGGTGAAGGCCTGTGATCCACAGTGTCTGACATAAGCAAGCAAGCCTAACTAGCTTGACCTGTAAATGAAGCTTGTGAAGAGGCCCATAGGAATTGCACATCCCCCAATATGCTGCTATTGTAGAATTAGAACTCAGTAAAAGTATTGGATTAGCTTAGACAAGCAGAACAGATGGAAAAATACAGAGAAAATTGCTGACAGAGAAATTACAGAGCCCTGCTTCCCTACACGTACAAACTAGCTCAATGGCCTTGAAAGAAGGAAAGTAACAAGTTGGTGAACTGGCCATTGTAATTGGGACTAGAAGGGGGGTGAGCAGGTGCTGAGCACACTCCAAGAACATAATTGGATAATCATATCAGTACCGGGACCAATAGAAGGGGTACGGGAGGTACGGGAGGTTACCGGGACCAATGAAATGTTTTTCTATACCTAGAATGGAGCAAAAGTCTATAAAAGTTGTTGTATTGCCAGAGAACATTGCTCAGCCATTTTGAAATTGACTTTGCTTGAGACTTGTGCACAAATAAATGATTTGGACCTTCTGAACAGACTCCTGGTATCATTGGTTTGTCTGCGCTCTGCTGCTACAATATTAGAAACATTCTTACCAAATGCTTTGAACCAGACATAAAAGCTGTAGTGAAAAGTTTAAGTAAGAACCAGTTTCCTGCCTTAGAAAAAGACACTGCTAATGAGAGGGACGACTTCATAGGGCAGCTGCAAGGAGTTATCCACGAGTTGCAGTCTAAAAGTTCCCCAAAGCAGCGCTACAATGATTACAGTGAGGATATGATTATTGACCCAGAAAACAAGTCTGATATATCGGAGAGTTGTGAGATGGACTGTTCTCTGTGTAAGATTGACCATTTGGACTTACGTTAAAAGCCAACTTTGTATGAGGAAAATACAAAGTTGTTCTGCCTGTTTATTTGCTGTGAAGAAACAGTTTATTACCTTCTTTGTTTTCTGACTTTAATTTGCTCCTGATTTTCCTATTGTTTTGCCGTGCCATGTTTTGAGCCATTGAACCCAATGTGCAAGGGAAGAATCCCCAAATAAAAATTGATCTGTTTAAAAAAAGGACCCTCGTGCCACAACACATTTTGTTGAATAGCTACTTAAACTACAACTCCCAGCAACCCTTGCTGCTATAGTAGTTAATAAGGACGCTTGAAAACATATGAGGTCGCCCTCGCCATAGAGCCATCAGCCCTAGGCGGGGGAACACAGGACAATAGTTATCAAGATGCTGTTTTATTGTACTACCAAATTCATTCTATGTAAACCGCCTTGACCCGATGAAAGGTGGTATACAAATATATCTAAATAAATAAATAAATAAATAATACAATTAATGTACGTTTAAGAAGCATCAGAGTCACCAAAGTTGCATGCCCCTTTGGACACACACTAATGGGCCCGCATCTGCGTGGGATGCAGCTGATTTTATTTAGGTCCCGAGGGCACTCCCTGGTGATGTCGAGAAAAGGGGAGGTCTCACCTCTGGCGTGTTCCTCCTCTCCAAACAGCAGCACTGGAACCCCACAGCAGCAAAGCTTCTTGGGCACCCCCTGCTTACCAGCAAAGGTTGGCTCTCTCCTCCGACACTGCACAGCATGCTGCTGATTTTATTTAGGTCCCAAGGGCACTCCTTGATGACATCAGGAAAATGGGAGGTCTCACCTCTAGCGTGTTCCTCCTCTCCAAACAGCAGCACCAGAACTTCACAGCAGCAAAGCTTCTTGGGCACCCTCTGCTCACCAGCAAAGGTTGGCTTTCTCCTACGACATTGCATGAGATGCTGCTGATTTTATTTAGATCCCGAGGGCACTCCCTGATGACATCAGGAGAAGCGGCAGTCTCACCTCTGGCATGTTCCTCCTCTCCAAACAACACCACTGAGACCCCACAGCAGAAAAATTGCTCACGCATCCCCTCCTCACCAGCAAAAATTGACTCTCTTCTCTGCCTCTGCATGGGACACTGCTGATTTTATTTAATTCCCGAGGGCACCCCTGATGACATCGGGAGAAGGGACGTTCTGAACCTCTGGCACGTTCCTCCTCTTCAAATAACACTGCTAAGATCCCACAGCAGAAAAATTGCTCATGCACCCCCTGCTCACCAGCAAAAATTGGCTCTCTCCGCCACTGCACAGGACGCTGCTGATTTTATTTAGTTCCCAAGGGCACTCCCTGATGATATCGGGAGAAGGGGGCGGTCTCACCTCTAGCACGTTCCTCCTCTCCAAACAGCACTGGGACCCCACAGCAGCAAAACTCCTCGGATACCCCCTCCTCATAAGTAAAGGTTGACTCTGTTCTCCAAGGGCAGTTTTCAAAGGAATTTCAGCTTATATATTGCGAAAAATCCTTTAAAATTGGTCCTGACAGACATGTCAGTAGCTTGAAAATTGGGCTTGCTTAACAGAAATGCATGCACTGGGCCTGGAGCAAGACAACCCCCATGCCAGCATTATCATTTCCTCTGTTTAAATTCCATATCCACAACCATATCTTTCTGTAAAAAACTTGTCTTCCTTTTTCCTATTTATTATCATACATCACAGATATGTAATCCATTTGAACAAGTAAATGACAAAAAGCATATCCGTAGATTTTCTGCCATTCAAGTTCCAACTACCTAATGCTGACTTTTCAGCAGGATAACAGACATGCCAAGTCACACGCATTAGGCAGAAAACACAACCATTCAGCCCCACTCACATACTTTTACTCTCCTCTCTCATGCATTTTCCACCACTATTGGACTTGCTCCCAATAGCAGTCAAAGTCTTTTCTCTGGTTCTCTGCCATCTCCCCCACCAACAGTACCCACTGCTACTGCTTGCCGGGACCTGTAATAGCAAAAATATAACACAAAAAAAAGAGCAAAACCTGCAAGTTCATAGAGACGCTGACACCTCTGCAAGTCCTGCCCCTCAGAAACAGGAAATGTACATTGGAAGAGGTAGGACTGGCATAGCCATGAGTGACGTGCATGAACTTAGAGGCTCCAGTGATCAAAAGAATAATAATAACTTAAATGTTGCAACTATCATATTAACGTATTCTATTCAACATATCAGCCGAACTTCAGGCCCATCATCTACTATTAAAACCAAAGAAATAAATTATAAATTAAAATAATCAAATATTCTGCAGAAATCTCCAACACAGTATTCAATATACAGTCAAACCTCGGTTTTCGTATGCCCTGGTTTTCGTACGATTCGGTTTTCGTTGATTTTTTTCATCAAGATTGTGTTTCGGTTTTCGTACGTTGTCTCGGTTTTCGTACAGCATTTTAATCCCCCCCCCCCCCCCCGTACCTGCCATGGATTAGCGTGAGCCAGCGATCTCCCACGGAGCTTGAGCCAGCGATTCTGCGGGACCTCTGGGGAGCCGAGGAGTTCAACGCTCCAGCGTGGCCTGCCCGAAACTGCTTTCTGCCCCGGACTCTCCCCCGATTGACGTCTGCCTGCTGCCTCTTCCCCTGCACATCCCTTGAACCGGGACAGGAGCTGGTGACCGAATCTGCTTCTCCTTGGCGGCCCAGTCTCCCGCCGGGGCCCCTGCCCTCCCGATTGGATTCTGGGTGTCCTGCAGGCCTGCACACGCGGCCTCTCCTTGAAACCTTGCAGTCTGCAGCTGCAGGCTCCTGCTGGCACAGCCCCACGCTGTTCTCTGACTCTCACCTGTGTCAGGCTGCTACCTTAGGGGGCCGGAGGCAGCCTAAGACTCTCTGTCCCACTGTTTCTCAACTGCCTGCTGCTTGGCTGACACTGCCTCTCCACCTCTCCCGACACTGTGTATGCCAACAAAAGTCTTCAATAAAGGTAAAAGTGATGTTACATGCTCATTTATCCATTTCATTAGTCATTTATATGTATTTCTCATTGTTTTCTGTATGTAAAAAGATAGTTATTCTCTATAAAATGTATTTTTTGTCAATATTTTTGGGTGTCTGGAACGGATTAATTGAATTTACATTATTTCTTATGGGAAATCTTGCTTCGGTTTTAGTCCGTTTCGGTTATAGTCAGACTTTTTTGAACGGATTAATCATGAAAACCGAGGTTTGACTGTATAACATATATGATCCAGGGCACTAGATGACTCAGGGAAGTTGAAAGATTTCAGTGGGGCATGTTTACTAAAGTTTGGGAACCTTAGTGTGTAGTAAGTGCAAAATATTAGTGGGGAAATGTGTCTGCCCTACACTAACTATTGAGGGTGTTCCTGGCACAACCCCATGCAATTAGCATGGTGTGGAGGACCTTATCATGTTAAATTGGCAGCTGCACATAACCTGAGTGCACTTACTGCCACCCACTGAGGTGGCAGTAAGTGCATCCACGTTAACTGCAACAATCACGATTAGTACATGCCAATAATGCCAGTGCTAACTGTGATGTGCTGTCAATGTCTGCTCAAAACGTATACAGTGCTCGCCCTATCACATGCTAAGCAATTAGCGTGTGAATTTTATCACACTGACATTTTTAGTCACAGTAAGTTACCGTGGTCCTGTGCTAACTGCTTAGCATGGGTTTTAGCATTTAGTACCCATTATCGCAGGTTAGCAAAGATGTTCCAGTGCGCCTAATGCTATTGTACTAGATAATGTGATTGTAAAGCAGGGGTAGCAGTTACCTTTGTTTATACTGGTGATGGAATACAAAAGGATACTGTACACTTTGACTCTCCCACTGAGAGGTGGCAAAGGATGGAGTAACAGGTCACCTGACAAGAATGTAAGGTAATGTAAAGAGCATATGCATTTTTTATAAGAAAGACACTGTTAAACCTAAACATGTCTCTCCATTTTAAAACAAGGTATCAAAGCTCTACCAACTGAACAATGGCTGGGGAAAATTGTATTGCCAAAGCTGTTGCCCCTGTTACAGCTTCTACTTCTGTCCAGACAGAGATCTCAATGCCAGATGAAGGATGCCTATATGTTGAAGCTCTCAGGAAACAGTTGGAGGAGCTCAGAGAAGAGGTGGCAAGGCTGAGGAACATTCAAGACAGTGAGAGGTACATTGATGAGATGCTTTTTGAAACATCCAAGCTCTTCAGCAGAGAGAGGATGGGGGCCTACAGAAGGACCAAGGTTGAACATGAGTCACCAGGGCCTACAGATTCAGCAATCCAACTCCTCAAGCCCTTGAACTGAAGAACCATTATGCAGCCCTGGAAATGGAGGAGGGAGAGGCATCCCAGAAAAGGGAAGAACCAGAGTTTGAGCACCCCAAAGTTGCTGAATCATTGACCACTAGAAAGCGAAGGGTAGTGGTGGTTGGTGACTCTCTTCAGAGGGGTACTAAGGCATCCATCTGCCAACCAGACTTGATGTCCAGAGAGGTATGCTGTCTGCCAGGTGCCAAAATCCAAGATGTTACAAAGAGTTTGCTGAGACTCATCAAGCCTACTGACTATTATCCAATGTTGTTCATCCATGTCGCCACAAACAATACTGCCAGGTATCCCTCTGAGCCTATCAAGAGTGAATTCATGGCTCTGGCACAGAGGGTGAAGCAGATAAGGGTGCAGGTAGTGTTCTCTTCAGTCCTCCCTGTTAAGGGTAAAGGCCAGGGCAGAGAAGCTTGCATCCTGGAGATGAATGCATGGTTGCGTGGTTAGTGTCATCAAGAGCGTTTTGGTTTCCTGGACCATGGGATGATGTTCCAAGGGCTGCAGAGCAGAGATGGCATCCATCTGTCCAAGAAAGGTTGACATGTCTTCAGTAGCAGACTGGCTAACCTACTGAAGCAGGCTTTAAACTAGATTCATTGGGGATGGGTGAAGAAAGCCCCCAGGTATGTGTAGCCCCTAAGTAAGTGAAACATTAAATACCTCTATAGAAATGGGTAATAGGGGCAACATCTGGAAAGTGGTGTATATAAATACCCGTAGCAGGGGAAATAAGATCCTAGATGGTGAGGCTTTAATGGAACAGGCTGACTTGGATTTAGTGGTGGTTACAGAGACTGGGATGTAATTATACCAGGCTATACCTTATTTAGGAAGGAAAGGGTAGGAGGAAAGGAAGGAGGAGTGGCACTATATGTAAAAAATAATATTAAAACTATAGAATTACAGGGCTTAAACGGGAAAGAGCTGGCACTGTGAGTTAAACTAGAAAGAGAAATCCATTTGCATCGGCATGATATACAGACCCCCCCTCATAGGGAGAAGAAGTAGACGGAGATTTAATAGAAGACATACGCAGCATTGTTAGGAAAGGGGAAGTGATATTGATAGGTGATTTCAATATGCCAAATGTTGATTGCAATGTCCCTGCTGCAGTGCCATCTAGAAGTAAAGAGATCCCGGATTCTCTACAGGGAGAATTATTCAGGCAACTGGTAACAGAACCCACATGTGAAGGAGCCATACTGGACTTGGTTCTTACCAATGGGGAAAGTGTTTCTGATGTTATAGTGGGAGATCATCTCGCATCCATTGATCACCAGATGGTGTGGTTCAGCATTAGGACTAGGGCTGATAAAATCCATTCAAAAGTGAGAGTCTTAGACTTTAGGAAAACTAACTTAGCCAAGATGGGACAATATTTCAAGGAGTCATTAGTGGGATGGGAACAGCTGGGGAATGTAGAAAAACAGTGGGCAAAACTGAAAGGGGATATTTTAAGTGCGACCAACCTTTTTTGTTAGAATGGTAAATAAAAGGAAAAGGAGGCCGCTATGGTTCTCAAAAGAGGTAGCTGAAAAGGTGAAGAAAAAAGAGGGAGGCCTTCATGAAATACAAGAGATCATAAAGAGAGGAAGACAGGTATCTATATTTGGAAAAACTTAGAGAGGCTGGCAAAGTAGTCAGGAAAGCAAAGGTACAAAAAGAAGAAGAAATAACCAATGCAATAAAATGGGGGATAAGACATTTTTCAGATATGTTGGTGAGAGGAAGAAGGGCAAAAGTGGTATTGTCAGACTCAAGGGTGAAGGGGAGGAATATGTAGAAGCTGATGAGGATAAAGTGGAATTGTTTAACAAATATTTCTGTTCTGTGTTCACAGATGAAGAGCATGAAGCAGGACCTCAGACAACACCCATAAACAGGAACAAAAGTGAAGGGCATCTCAAATGATTTTCAGAGGGTTGTGTTTGTGAGGAACTAGCTAAAGTAAAAGTGGAAAAAGTGATGGGACCAGATGGGATACATCCAAGAATACTGAAGGAACTTAGGGATGTATTAGCAGCTCCACTGACTGACATTTCAATGCCTCTTTGGAGTTGAGGGCAGTGCCAGAGGACTGGAGAGAGGCACATGTAGTCCCTTTACACAAAAATGGAAGTAAGGATGTGGTTGAAAAAAACAGGCTGGTTAGTTTAATCTCAGTGGTGAGTATTGAAAACACTGCTGAAAGAGAAAATAGTGAGGTTTCTGGAGTGCAACAGATTGCAGGATCTGAGGCAGCATGGATTCAACAATGGCATGTCTCGTCAGACAAATCTGATTGATTTCTTTGACTGGGTGACCAGGGATTTGGACCAAGGGAGAGCCCTAGATGTGGTGTATTTAGATTTCAGTAAAGCATTTGATACTGTTCTGCACAGGTGACTTATAAACAAACTAAGCACCCTTGGGATAGACTCTAAAGTTACTGATTGGGTTAGAAATTGGTTGAGTGGGAGCTTTTGGTTGGGTAATGAATATACATGAGCTATATTTGCATGCACTGCCCCCATTGTATTCAAATTTATCTCATGCATATTCATTAGTGACATCCTGAAAACCTGACTGGTTTTTGGCCCTCCAGGACCAGAATTGGAGACCCCTGGTCTAGAGGCTGGCAGCTAAGATTTAATGCTTAAGAATGTGGCAACAATTTATTTTAAAATCTCTGGAGCACCAAAGAGATACCTCCTTACTATAATTAATCCAATTATTTCTCACAAACCAGGATCTCACAAATGTTTGAGTATGAAGAATCAACTATAATTACAGCTAACCTGGAAAATTGTTAAACTGAGAGAGCAATTTTATAAAGAATTTCAGCACCTAAAACAGCATTTTAAACACTGAAATACATCTTTAAAAATTGCCTATGCTGTACACACATAAAAGCATGCAAGTTAAACTAATACATAATAGTATATGTTTTTAAAGTAAATATTCCAGGGGATGGACTGGGCAGAGTTGCATCGTTATGCACCTACTTTCCATTTTAAAAAGTAGGCTGATAAAACTCAGCAGGCATACAAGCACATATTAGCACATGCTTCGAAGGAGGCATAAATGTGTGTGTCTTAACTTTCAAGAACGTATGCATGTAAATTTATTCTCTAAGATTAAAGTATTTGCTTACTTTCTCTTATAAAACAGGCATATTGTTGGGGCCTACTTGATGCAATGATTTACACCACCTGTTATAAAATAATCCTATGAATGCCAACATTGCATGTACCCAGATCATTGAAATATATTGCTCATTCAGAATCCTTTTAACCCTCTTGCCCCTCCCTGCAAAAAACCCCTGAAAGTATTTGATTAAATGACATGTAAAACTTTGACAGTATAAGAACCTATAAAAACTTCCTTACTATTTTACCAAACTATTTTTAATTCACTTTGCAATAGCCCTCAAATTATTTTCAAAGAATAATCTCAGAGAGAATACATATACTTCTCCTTTAGGCCTCATAAAATGTTGGCACTATCCCCTCAAACATATGCAGCTGATTAAGCAAACATGCATTCATGAATGTATTGATGAAAATAATAAAAATACAAAAGGCCAATTACTTATATTCACTGGAGAAGGCTGTGATTTCACTGTCATTACATAACCATTTGAATTCCAATGGCCAGCTGCCTTCCGCAAGGCAGGTGAGAACCAGGCGATTCCCCTCAAGGTGGATCTGTGGTAGGCCAGGCTCTGTCTTGAAGTACGGTGCAATATCATCTGAAACACAGGAAAAGTATTACACCATTAATCAACTATAAGGATGGAAATACAATCATAAAAACAAAGTACCAGGGTCAGATTTGGCCTATTTTCACTATGAGCAAGTTTCTGCAGGAAACATAATCGTGGCAAACATAATTAGCACAATCGAACATAAGCCTTCAGTGAAGAAAACAAAGAAAAGCGTTAAAAACAGCTTGGAGGGCCAGTTGAGTGGCAGTGATGCCTTGTGGAAGGACCTAGGTTGACTTCCTGGTTCAAGTCTTCTACTCTCAAGGTCAGCTAGGGCTGGGAATAGTGTGGAGGCAGCATTCACAGTCCTGTTGAGTGGGAAGAGTCATAATCAATACAAAATTGTAACACCTAGTGACAGAACATAGGGTCCATGATTTACTGAGTTCCAGAAAGAACCGTTTTACATGGCCCCCTCCCTGTAGACTAGCATTGTGAAGACTGGACTAAAATACGTTTGGGAAGGGATACAAAATAAGGGGGAAAATCCCCTGGTAGTTGTGAATGAAGTCTCATATTACTAGATCCCAGTTCTTGTTCTATTTCAAATGGAAGATCAAAGGGAAAGAGAAAATGTCCAGATCCTAAATATATAAATAAATCAGTCTAGAAATAACAGACTTATTTTACATTTCTCCCAGATTAATGCATATTTCCATACTTTCTCTTCTAATCAAGGTACTTCAGATTGCACCTTTTCTGAAACTGATTATAGACTGCAAAATGAAGAGGCCATTTTTATTTTTATAACTCAGCATTAGAAATGACTTAATGCTTTTCTTTCAGCTATCCTGATTTCAAATATGCTGCATATCCTGGATAAGTGAAATTAATGGGCCCAATACTAAGCCCATAGTGGTCGGTGCTTGGAAAGCATCTAGTCGCTGTGGACAAAAATGAATAGCAGCAGATGCCAGATATTCACTCGCGCTGAATATCCAGTTTCACTGCCAATCTCATTTGCTGTCTGGTTAGCAGCAATATTCAGCCACTAACCAGATAGGAAAACTGCATAAAGCCATGATAGTCACTGACCTGTCCTAATTTTATGTGGTTGCTTATCTGGTTAGCGGGCTGAAAATCGCTGCTAACTAGAAAGCTGTCAGGACTGCCCCAGCCCCTGCCCATGGATTACCCTGGCACTATCCCGGTTCTGCCAAGGCAGTCTGTGGAGATATTCCGTGGCAGTGGCTGGCCACTGCTGATGAATAGTGGTCTCCGTGGGGTTTAAGCGATTAGCAGATCCTGATAACCACATAAATCCTTTTGAATATTGGGCCGCATGTATTTTATCTTCTGTTTGTTTAATGTATCTATGAAATAAGGCAGTGCTATTCATTGCAAGACTGGCCTTCATTCACCCTAAATCTGACTCTCTGAGTCTCTTCGCCCACTGCACATACTGCTTCCTCCTTCTCTGCTTCTGCTGCCTACCTGTACCACTCAGCTCTCTGTGAGGTTGAGCAGCATGGTGTTCCAATTTCTGTTAAATATAACTGCCTAAGGGAAAACTATAACTCACAATCCAAAAATGCTCTTAGTAACTACCATACATTACCTTAATCCTCTAATATATTAACTCTATTTGTTCAAATTAAATCTACTACAATTAGATATGGCATGCAAAGACCTCAGGATAGCCCTACCCCTACATATGGCAAAACTTGTCACCAAAGGGAAATGGCGGAAACTCACATCATAGGTCTAAAGCCTTAAAATATTTTTGCATATATATTTTATTCTAATTATATCCAAATTTAATAATATTAATCCACAAAAGTGCTTTTTAGGATCCTTCACTACTAAATAACGCACAAACACTATTAAAAAGAAGGTGTCCACATATCCATGTGGTATATCAGTCAATGCCCACTACCAGAACTTATGGATTGCAATCCGATTCACAGAATACAATCCATTTTACCTATAACAAAACAGAGAACAACTCTTTTTTTTTAAAATTTGATTTTAGTCATATACAATAACCAAAATAGGTACAGGTCAATCCCATAATAAATAAAAGAAACAAATAATACACTGAAATAAGAAATGTACACAATGATAAAGTCCACATCATGGAATCCTACTGTTAACAGCAAAGAAACATTGAAAAAAGGAAAAGAAGAATATATACTATCCACAAATGGAGGTTGCATCCCCTCCTTTAACGTAAGCCCCTTTTCCCAGAAAGAAAATTTTCTAAGTGAGAAACTTCAACAAAGTTATATGAAGCACCGTCATACCCAATGATGCATTTGCAAGGAAACCTTAAAAAGAACGTAGCACCCAGTGCCAATACCCGGGACTTAAGATCTAAAAACTGTCCCCGGCGCAACTGGGTGCTGCGGGCAACATCAGGAACTATATTAACCGACTGGCCACAAAACTTAACCATTTTGACCTTAAAAAAGGCCCTAAGTATACAATGCTTTATTTCCACAAAGGAAAAAGTAACCAGTAGTGTGGCCCGAACATTTATAATGTCCTGAGAGTCCTCCAAAAAGGCTTTCAAATTTGTCATAGGAGAAGCAATCTCGTCTAGTTCCCCATCAACCAAATTAAGCTTCTTAAACGTTGAAGGAATATAATAAATCTGTAAAAAATCAATAGTATCAGAAATACCCAGCACTTTTTTGAGAAATTTTTTCAACAGAATTCTATGTGATATTAACGGGGACCGAGGAAAATTCAGAAACCGTAAATTAGAAGCACGCATGGAATTTTCCAGGCGCTCTAACTTAGAGTGAAGCATCAAATAATCTTTTATACCAGCCACACCAGAAGCATGTAATGGAAGCACCTGGGACTCCAATCTACTAACGGCCGTAGCTATAACTGTAACTTTTTCATCCAACTGTTGCAAGGAAGTAACAGTTTCCTGAGAAAACGTACAGAAGGAATTAAAAGAGGAAGACATTTTAGAATCAATACATTTTAACACGGCCCAAACATCTTTTAAGGTAATTTCAGAATCTGAGGAGGGGGCAGGAAGCTCCGAAGAGCCACTCCCCCCCAATTGACGAAATTAACTTCGGAATATTAATCGGCTGTAAATTTCTCACCGATATGGAGGACTCAACAGGACCATCAAAAGAAGCTCCAGGGGCAGGGCACAAAGGAGGGGATCTTCCACCGGAGCTCAAAGACACCAACTCTGGAGAAGACTGTGCAATCGGAAGGGGAGCAAAATGTTTGTCCAAGGGCCCGAATGGTTTCATATCACCAGCCATGACCTCCGGAATTATGCCCCCTACTTTGGCTTTCCGCTTCCCCATAACCAACCAGCCCAAGCTAAACTACAAAAAAAAAAAAAAATCACCTTAAACAGGTTGCGAGGAGCGGAAACCTCAAAGACAAACCGAAAACACCACAGAGATGCCGCAATGACGCCGAAGGGGCGCCAAAGGGGCGGCCACGCAGCGCGTAAAAGACAATACACAAATTTATAACCAAGAAATGAAGGAAGGGCCTAAGGTTTTAAGCTGTCCCGGCTGTGCCTGCCCGATGGAATGGGGAGGGGAAACAGCAATCTCCAACACCTCCGCGGCAGCGGCAGTCCCCAGGCTGATGAACAGCTCCACACACCTCCTTCAAATAACAGCTGATCCACTGAAGAGACTCCGGCACAGCGTTTTATCCCCCAAAGGAAAGACCTCCCAGTCACAGCTGTCCCGGCTGTGCCTGCCCGATGGAATGGGGAGGGGAAACAGCAATCTCCAACACCTCCGCAGCAGCGGCAGTCCCCAGGCTGATGAACAGCTCCACACACCTCCTTCAAATAACAGCTGATCCCGAGAACAACTCTTACAAATCAGCATATCTATGCTCACAATGCGAGTATACAATCACTTATCTGAACAATATCCAAGTCCGGCCGGTATCGATGATGCAAAACTGCTTCACACAGATGCAGCCACAAGCCAAGATAAACGCACAGCCAAGGCCATTAAACTTCACAATAAATTATCCAACAAAAGCTTTCGTTTTGCCATTAGGTGCACAAAATATGCTTCTCACCATTACCATGGCAATGGTAATCGTGAGAAGCATATTTTGTGCTCGAAGATATTCTCGGAGTTTGGTGGAGCAATTGTACTTGTAATCCCTGAAGAAGCCTAATGGTGAAACAAAAGCTTTTGTTGGATAATTTATTGTGAAGATTAATGGCCTTGGCTGTGCGTTTATCGCGGCTTGTGGCTGCATCTGTGTGAAGCAGTTTTGCATCATCGATACTGGCCGAACTTGGATATTGTTCAGATAAGTGATTGTATACTCACATTGTGAGCATAGATATGCTGATTTGTAAGAGTTGTTTTCTGTTTTGTTATAGTGATATTCTGCTCCAGGGCCACCATTCTGGATTCAATGCCAGAAGGCTCTGCAGCTGTTGGCATGGGCACCAAGGGATTCAGGCCCAATGCTGGCAACTCTTGCGTGTGAATCCTCGACAAGGACCATGGCCTCGAGGACCCTTGCATATTTATTTATTTATATGTTTAAGTTATGATTTGTTAAGTTATTGGTCTATAATTATTGTTTTTTAAAGGCCAATATTTTTAATTTATTTGTGATTAGCAATTTTTATACTTACATAGTTATTTATTACTTTTATGTTTTATTTATATGTTTAAGTGTTGTTAAGTTGATATTTTATAACTATCACTTCACGTTGTCACAGATTCATATTATTTTTATTGGTTTTTGCTCTGTATATTGGTTGTACTTAATTTGGTTTTCTGTTTTATATTGGCATATTTTATTTACATGTTTTAGTTCATTCTCCATGTTCTTTCGTTTTTACTATTTGGTTTATATTATCTTTGAGTTTTAACGTTTTTTTATGTATTTTAGCCATTATTGCCCCTGAGGAAGGTTTTGCGAAACATGGCCAGTGTCAGGCCAGTGGCTGAAGTGGAATAAAGCAATAAAAGTTTTCAATTTTTACACGTCCTTTCGTTGCATTCCACGTTTTGTGACTGGGTGTTTCAAGACAGTATGGAACCGACACAGAGAATCTCTAGAGGAAAAAAGGGACTGCAAAATTTAGTAGTTGATATGGAAAGGCAGACTGAATAGACCATATGGTCTTATCTGATGTCATTTTTCTTTGTTTCTATGTTTCCCTCCCCCATGGGCCAGCATCTCCCCTTTCTCTTCCCTTCTCCATCCCCATGGCCCAGCATCTCTTCATTCTCTTCCGTCCCCACCCTACTCCACCATAATCTAGCATCTCCACTCTCTTCCATCTCCCCCCCCCCCCACCCAATAGTCCAGAATCCTCCTCCTTTCTCTTTCTTCCCCCACCCTTGGTTCAGCATCTCCTACTCTCGTTCCCCTCCCTTCCTATGTCTCCATCTGGTCCAACATTTTCCCTACAACCTCACTCCCTTCCTCCTGCCATGGCCTCTTCAACTGGTTCGGCCAGTGGCAGCAGATGTAGCACAAATAGAAAAGAAATGAACACTGCTGAACCTTTGTGCTCCTGTGATGCTCTCCAAAGTCCTGCAGCCTCCCCCTTTCCCCCACCGCAACAGGAAGTAACATCAGAGGGGCAGGAGGAGTAGAGCTTTGAAAAGCAGCACAAGAATTCAGTGGCACTCATTTATTCCTATTTGTGCTGCTTCTGCCTTTGCCAATTTCATTGCCACTGGGCTGGCCAGTTGAAGGAGTTGCTGCAGGAGGGAGAGAGGGACATACAGTGTGGTTCACTCTTGGATCTCCAACCTCTCTCTCAGGCCAGTGATTGGGGACTATGGCCCCCTGCCCCTCTCTCTCGGTACACTACTGGGTGAATATATGACTGTGGAAAAAGACATAGGGGCATTTTCAAAGTACTGTTAATGCCACAGTATACTGTGGAAATTAAGCCTGGTTAAAATTGGGGTGATCTGTGGATGGATCAGAGGCGGTGATGGCCACTATCCAGTTAGGAACGATATTGAGCCACTAACAGAATAGCTAAACCAGTTAAAGTTAGGATAGGTGAATGGTTGGCTTAACTTTAAATGGTTTAGCTATCCGGTTAGTGGCTGCATATTGCTGCTAACCAGATAGCATCGCCAATGTCTGGTGCGCCTGGATATTCAGCGGAAGAAACCAGAAATATTCCACTGCCAAATATTTATTTATTTAGCTGTATTTATATCCCGCTTTTCACTGGGTCAAAGCGGTCAATTGGGGATACATTTAACACGAGGGGATATGAGACACATATGCTAATACTTACAGGGAACATGGGCAATGGAGGGTTAAGTGGCTTGCCCAAGACCACAAGGAGTGCCTATAGGACTAGAAATCCCAGTCCCTCCGGCCTGAGATTGCTGTCCCCAGGTGGGACTTGAACCCCCGGCCTCCGGCCTGAAGTACCTTGTCCTAACCACTAGACCACTCCTCCTATCTGGTCTTTCTTAAAATGGTGGTGGCAGCTAGGTGCTTTAAGTAGCCTAGCTGCCGTCATTGAATATGCCTCCCATAAGTTAAAAGACTGATCTTGCATTGGGGTTCTGAATATGCAAGTGCTGGTACTTACATATGTAACTGGTGATTTTGCAATCTCTATATGTGCTGGCACTTAACATGTGTACATGGCATATTTTACAAAAATAAACATTCAAAAGAAGCCAATAATGAAGGTAAGCTAGAAAACTCATTTTTTTCTATTTTAGAGATAGTTTAAAACATTGGAGAGGCAAGCATAATTGCCCCCTCATACACTCCTGTAAATTCCAGGTCCAAACAAGCAGTTATCTTACACGTATGCCTGTCTCAGAGCAGGTATGAAGGTCAACATCCAGATTTTTTTAAAGTATGCATGTAATGCTGTTGTAAGAAATATAAGCAAATTTTTCTGGCTCACCCAAACCATGCCCTCAATATAACCCCTTCAAATTGGGCCTGTTATTTATTTATTTAAACGTTTTTATATACCGTCCCTTCCATTGATCAGGGGCGGTTTACAATGAACAGAACTTATTTACAGAGAACATAGAGCATATCAAACTATATTACAAGGTACTATTTACAAATCATCTGTTCACATATGCAGCAGAATAGCGGATGCTGAGGCAGAGCTATGTACAGTGAAGGGTGGGGAAGGGAACGGGATAAGGGAGAAATATATTAAATGGTGTTTCATAAAGAGAAAGGTTTAGAGGGGGGAGAAGCGTAATTACCGAATTAAGCTATATCAAGTGAGAAAGAGGTTCAGGAGGGTATGTAGTTATTGTATTTGTATTTCTCCAGTATATAGTGGAGAGTAGGGGGGGGATCATAGTGTTCAAGGGGGGTAATAGAGGTGTTGAGGTTAAAGTGCTGAATGAATGTTTTAAGCTCTTTTCTAAAAACCTGTAGATCTTTTATTAGGTTGTCTGGGAGAGCGTTCCAGAGGTTAGGGGCTACAAACAAGAACGCTCTTGAAATTGTAGTTTTGATTGTGTTACGAAAATGGGCTGGAATTGAGGGGGTATTCTGGGTGCACGTTCTTCTGGATCTAATGGGGTCACTAGGGGCAATAAGAGAGAAGAGACATGAGGGGGCCATCTTATTGTATAGTTTGAAAGTTATCAGTAGATATTTGTATTTGATAGATGCTTCTATGGGTAGCCAGTGGAGGGTCTGGAGTAAGTAGTGGCGTGATGTGGTCGTATCGGTGAGCATTGTGAATTATACGGGCAGCAAGGTTCTGTGCCATTTGAAGTTGATGTGTGGGTTTTTTGGGTAGGCCATGAAGGATGCTGTTACAATAATCGAGGTGAGGCATAATGAGGGCCTGTAGGACTGAGCAGAAGTCACTATTATCCAAAAGGTGTCTTAATGGTTGAATTGTTTTTAGTTTAAAGTAAATTGTCTTGGTTACAGCTTTTATATATGAGGACATAGATAGTGACTGGTCGAGAATGATACCTAAGTATTTGACTTCCTGTTTAACTTCTATGGCAACTTCATTCATGTAAATTTTAGTGGGTGGTGAAAAGCTCTGGTCCCGGGTTATGTATAGAATTTCTGTTTTATTACAATTGATATGTAGGATGTGTGCGGAGAGCCAATTGGTAATGTCTTCGAGGCACTCTTGAATTTGTGGGCAAAGGGGATTGGAGATATCTATTGGGTGATAGAACACTATATCTGCATATAGATGATAATGTAGTTTATGTTTCCTGAGGATATTGCAAATGGGTTGCATATAAATATTAAAAAGGAGGGCAGAGAGGGAGGAGCCTTGAGTAACACCCTGGGTCTGGTTGAAGATAGAGGAGGCTGCTGAATCAATCAGGACCTGTTGTGTGCGATCTGTGAGATAAGATTTAAACCAATGTAATACAGTACCTCATAGGCCAATTTGTTGAAGTCTGGAAATGAGAGATTTGTGGCAGATGCTGTCAAAGGTGGCAGCTATATCGAGAAACACAAGCATAAATACTTGTTTGCAGTTGTTAATGCCGCAGATGAGTGTGTTCAAGAGAAACAGCATAAGGGTTTCGACGCTGTGGTGTTGTCTAAAACCATGTTGATGGGTGTCCAAGGGGGCATTTAAGTCAACAAAGTCTTTTAATTGGATCTGCACTGCTTTTTCGATCATTTTTGTCAGCAGAGAAGGCTAGAGATGGAGCGATAAGAATTTGGGAGAGATTTGTCAGTTTCATTGGGTTTGAGAATAAGGCAAATGATAGCTTGTTTCAGCATTGTTGGTATTTGGCCTGACTCCAGGGATCTATTAACTATGTTAAGTATGATTGGGGAGAAATAATCTTTTGTGGACTTAATCCATCTAACAGGACATGGATCGGCAGGGGATATGGTGATGTTAAGGTTTGCTATTATATTTTTAAGTTGTTTGATGGTGATGGAATAGAATGAGGACCATGTAGCTTGGTTTAGGTGACTGACATTATTTGACTCATGGAGGTTGGGGCTAGATGGAGGCTTGCAAGTGGATATGGGTATAGCTTTCCTCATATAATAGTCAGCTAGGCTATGGGGATCAATTTGGGTAAGGTCAGAATCAGGGTTAGGAGTTTTAGTGAGTCATCTGATAATTGTGAAGAGCTCTCTAGGTCTGTTAAGTGCTCTTGTCAAGAGTTTAGAGTGATGATCCTTTTTCCTATTGTTTACTGCTTCCTTATAGGATTTTAGCATAGAAATAAAGGCCTGGTGGTCAGTGCGGGATCTTGTTGCTCTCCATTTGTGTCCCAATTTTTCAGAATTATTGCATGTGGAATAGTTAGAGCAAAGTATCAGGATACAAGATGACAGTTTGAGTAGCCTAATGGTGGGCTAAGTGGCAAATCAGATAACAACGGCTTAAGAGCAGGGAGATAGTGAAGGCTTTAAGGTGGGAAGGGAGAGATAAGAAACTTATATTATAGAGAATAGAAAGAGGATTATATTCTTGGGGTTGACTTGCCTTTCAAGGCTACAGTATAATATAACACAGAAGGTCCATGCAGGAGTCTTGAGTGAAGGCAGCCTGGAAGCAGTTAGTTTACTTCTGTGGCAAAGGCAACGCCAAGTAGTAGACACGTGGGATTCAGTATTGTGTGTTCAAGGAGATCAGCTGATAATTATCGGGATTGTATAGTGATTTTGGTGATGTCGGCAGAAACCCAGAAACTTACAGTTTTGTAGTATTAGATGATGGGAATTTCATGGCCGATTGATCGTTGTTTTGTGATTAGAATCCCTGCCCTCATTCCCCGCCTAAGGGCCATGACAAAGGGCCCTCTGGCGAGGCCCTCAGGCGCAGGCACGTCCGCAGCACGCTGCTTTTTAAAGGCTCCTTTAGCAACTGAGTGATGATGCTTGTGAGGCGGAGCTGAGCAACCACATGCAGCAGCGGGGTTTCCCTTGGAGAAGAGGGCTGCGGTTGGAGCACAAAGGTACAGACAGGCTGAGAACCAGAGATCAGGCACACTGTAGATGAGAAGGCTTGAAGTTAAAATCAGTCTCACTTCTTTGGAAGCAAAGGATTTCACTTTTGCAGGATGGATGCCACTGTACTCTATACTGCTCCCTCAGGGGATTGGATGTTAGGCACATCCCCGGAAGGATCTGTATGTTTAAATAGCAGTTTTTCTAAAAAATTATATTTACATGCAAAGGGCATTTATACATGAAATTTAAGCCTTCTAAAATGACCTCCTAAATTACATTCCTGTACAGTGCACATCAATTTACCACAGAAAAGAATCCATAGATCACTCCATTTCTTTTTGACAATGAAGATACATATGGTGCTCAGTCCAACCTGTGAGAGAATCCGAGGTCTGATTGTACTTCATTACTTGAAAAAGGAATATTAAACTTAAAAAACTGCTCCTGAAACTTTCTTTTCATTTAAAGAAAAATAATGATCCACCCCCAGTTATTAGGTGAATCAACTGCGCCATAAACTGAAGGTGGTTCCTATTGCATACAAATTATCCCAAATGTTCTGGTAAAGTGACAATGAAATTTATTAAGCCATCATAATCAGCACCATCAATCAGGTTAGAGTCCAGCAGAGGAAGGATTAGAAGTCTCAGCATGAATGGAGCAATCAGCCTGAGCAGGACCTTTTATTACTGTACTCTGCTTTCTAGACAGCTGAATTTCCCAGGGTGACTAACCTTTTGGTTAAAACTGCTAATCTTCCTTTCAGAACTTCTTTTTTACGTCAAACTGAAAAAACATTTTCATGTTCTAGTGTCTGAATTAATCACTAAAGCATTGAATGGCTTATCCTGAAGCTTTCTCTAATGTTTGTTCTCTCTTTCAAACAACCAGACTAGAAAATATGGAATTCTAATCTCTTAATGGTAAATGCAGACATCCCAGTTCCATTTGCTGAGAGGTTTGTATGTTTGTCTTCCAACTGCCAGATGCCAGGAATCCAATCTTAAACTCAACTGCACTTTCTACATAGTGATAATTTAAACTATTCAATACATGGAAGAAATGGAAACTGAATTTCTATTTGCCATAGATTTGCCTTTTCAGAAATATTCATTTTCATTTTCATTTTCATTTATTTGATTAACCGCCCTTCATGGGTAAGCAGAGCGGTGTACAATAGAAAATCAACAAGCATAGAATGGCAGTTAGCCAGAAAAATTTGGAAAGGAAGTTACAAATAATGAAGAGAAAGAGATAGAGACAGAAGTAGAGGAAAAGTGGGGAGGTGGGGATATGAAGGGCGTAGGCTAGGGAGGGGGAAGGTTGAAGGCAAGAGAGAATAGGTAGGTTTTAAGAGAACGTTTAAATGTGGGGTAATGAAGCTCGAGTCGTAAGGGTGGAGGGAGAGAGTTCCAATGTGCAGGGGCTACAAAAAAAAAAGCTGAGGAGCGGGTGGACTGGAGGTGTGCTCGAGAGGGTGGGGGTAAGGTTAGACGGTTGAGATGGAAGGAGCGAGGTGTATGGCGGGGGGTGTGAAAATGAAGCATATCAGCCAGGTATTGGGGGGTGGAGGTGTGTAATGCCTTGTGAGTTAATGTGAGAAGCTTAAATTGAATGCGATAGGAAACGGGAAGCCAGTGAAGTCGAAAAAGGAGAGGAGTGACATGATCTCTGACGGAGGAGTGGGTAACAAGACGGGAAGCAGTATTTTGAATGCGTTGTAGTCGGGAGAGTTGAAATTTGGAAATACCGGGGAAAATGGAATTCGAGAAGTCAAGGCGAGAAATGACAAGGGTGAGTAGTAAGGTAACTAAAGCAGAGAAGGAGAGGAAAGGACGAATGGCACGAATTCGACGCAAGTGGAAGAAGGAAAGTTTAGAAACGTGGGAGACATGTGCTGAGAAGGAGAGATCCGAGTCAAAGAGAACCCCAAGGTAGCGAAATGTGGTGACTAGAGGAACGGGAGCGTTAGCGAAAGAAGGAGCAAAAGAGGGGGGCTGACGACCAGGAGAGAACCAGATGGCGATGGTTTTGGAGAGGTTAAGATGTAAACAGTTGTGAACTAACCAGTCAGAAACAGCAGCTAAACAAGCATTAAGAGGAGCTAAATCAGGAGAGACAGGAGAAGTATGGTGAAGAAGAAGAATGTCGTCTGCGTAGTAGAAGGCTGTGATCCCGAATTGTTGAACAAGCAGTGTGAGCGGAGTGAGAAAGATATTAAAGAGAAGGGGGGCCAGTACGGAGCCTTGAGGAACACCGCAAGCTAGTGGGAAGGAGTCAGAAGGAGAGCGAGAAGAGGAGGAGGGGAGGACCGCGGCAGAGCGAGAATAAAGGAAAGAGTGAAAACCAATGCAAGACAGTACTGCGAAGGCCAATGTCATGCAAACGAGAAAGGAGGAGTGAGTGGTCGACTAAATCAAAGGCGGGCGGAGAGATCGAGTGCCACCGCCACCGAAATGTCACCTCGATCGTGGGCAGTGTGCAGGGAATTGGTGAAAGCCAGAAGAATAGTCTCGACGCTGTGTCCCGAACGAAAGCCAGATTGACAGGGATGAAGAAGATTAGTGGAGTCAAGGTGGTGAGTGAGTTGTGCAAAAACAAGTTTCTCGAGCAGTTTAGAGAGAAAGGGAAGATTTGAGACGGGGCGATAGTTTATTGGGGTCGAGTGGGTCCAGGGTGGATTTCTTAAGTAAGGGTCGGATGAGAGCATGTTTCCAGGGGGTGGGGAATGTTCCAGAGGAGAGGCTAGAGTTCATCATGGTAAGAAGGTAGGGAAGGAAGGATAAAAGAGGACACAAGAAGCCAGGAGGATGGAATAGGATCAAGGGAACAAAAGGTTTTTATTAGATGAGGAAATGAGTTGGTGAAGTTCAGCAGAAGAGGTTGGTGAGAAGGAGGACCAAGTATGAGAAAGCGAAAAAGAAGGGGGGGAGGGGACGCGACTGGTGGTGGGGAGGAACGCGGGGGAGGATGAAATGGCATGGTGGCCCTCAGGTGAGAGATCTTATCAGAGAAGGCTGCCGCCAAAAGAGAAGGGGCGGGAAGAGGATGCGCAGGTTGGGTGGGAGCGGTTGGGTGAAGAGAGGTGAGGAAAGTAAGTGTGGTGTACAGCTGACGTGTCCGGTTGGGGGCAGTGGTGATAGTAGCAGAGAAGAAGGAGGTTTTGGCAAGATGGACTTGAGCACGATAGAAAGAATGTTGAGAATTAAACAGTGAGAGAGAGGTAGGGGAAGGAGATTTGCGCCAATGCCGTTCAGCATGGCGAAGCTGAGAGCGAAGGAGGCGAAGGCCGGGGTGATACCAAGGGTGGGAGGGACGATGAGTGGGCGGACGAGGACGAAGGGGGGCAAGATGATCAAGGGCAGTGGATAGGGAAGAGAACCAGGTGGAAGCTTGTGAAGTAGGAGATAAAGAAGAAAAATCAGCAGGGAGCAAATCAGTGGCTGGAGGGTAACGCTGGACTAGAGAGGGAGTAATAGCACGGGAGAGAGGGGGGGGAGAGGCAGAGGGGAGAGTGGCTGTGGAGACCCCAGAATGAAAGCAGGAGGCAGAAAGGCAGAAGTGGTCTGACCACGGGAGAGGAAGAGAAGATAAGTTGGAGAGAGAAAGTGTTGAGGACGAAGGGGTCAAGAGGAGGAGGTCCAAGGTATGACCGGCGGACATGAGTGGGTGGGAAAAGTGACATGCTGGAGGAGAGAGAGGTCATGAAGAAGAGTAAGGAAGGCGTGATCCCTAGGAGATGAAGGAGAGTCAAGGTGCAGATTAAAGTCACCGGCGACAAGGAGATGGGGGTAGAGCAGAGAGAGGTCTGAAAGAGTGTGAAGGAGAGAGTCCCAAAGATCAGGGCGAAGGGCTGGGGGTGAGTAGATGAGAAGGATATGAATGGGGGGTGAGGTATGTAGGTGGAGGAGAAGAGCCTCAGGGTAGGAAAGAGATGAAGGGAAGAGCTGAGTGAAAGCGAGAGAGGGGGCGAGAATAGCAGCCACCCCACCGCCCGTGCGGCCGGTGCGGGGGACTGAGGCTGCAGAAAAACCAGGGGGAAGACAACGATTAAGTAGGGCATCCTCCCCTTCCCTCAACCAAGTTTCGGTAAGGAGAGTAATGTCAAACGCAGATTCGAAGATGAGATCGTGGATAAGTAAAGATTTAGATCTAAGAGAGCGGCAGTTGATGAGAGCAATGGTGAGGGGGGCTGGGGCAGGAGCAGGGGTGGATGTAATTAATTGGGATAGGGTGGTGGGGAGGGAAGGGGGGGACATGGGAGAAGGTTGGCAGAGCAACGGGAACGAGAGCGGGGGTGGGGCAATGGGCGGTGGCCCCAGTATACAGGTATAAGTGACATAGAGCAGAAGGGAGTTAAAAGAGGAAAAGGAGCAGAGCACAAGTATAGTGGTACCTGAGAGGGCCAAGGCGGAGTGAAGGAGGCAAGCCAAAGTGAAGTGCAGGAGGCAGGTGAGCGAGAAGACAACGCGATTCCTGATCCAGCTGAAGTGAAAAGTAAGATGGCTGGAAAAACAAAAACAACGGAGACAGAGTTAGAGAGGAACCCCAAGCTCCCAGAGCGACCCCAAGGAGCGTGCATAAGGAGCACGTCGTGCTCCTTATGCGCGCTCCTTCGGCGCGCGCCTATGTCGCGCGCCGCGGCGACAAGCGCCGTAGGCACTGTTCTTTTATAGAGGGAGAAGGGCAGAATACCTCTGTCAGCGCGACCGCGCTCCCGCGGTCGCGTCACGGCAAGGGGAGGAGTCACTGGGCAGGAGGAGTCCAGGAGACAGGAGCCGGTTGGGGAGACTCTATGGAGAGAACACAAGGGGAAGTAACACAGCAGCGGGTAAAGCATCAACAGTAGCATTACAGAGAGACAAGCAGGATTCTTCGCCGTAGGCACTGTTCTTTTATAGAGGGAGAAGGGCAGAATACCTCTGTCAGCGCGACCGCGCTCCCGCGGTCGCGTCACGGCAAGGGGAGGAGTCACTGGGCAGGAGGAGTCCAGGAGACAGGAGCCGGTTGGGGAGACTCTCTGTCAGCGCGACCGCGCTCCCGCGGTCGCGTCACGGCAAGGGGAGGAGTCACTGGGCAGGAGGAGTCCAGGAGACAGGAGCCGGTTGGGGAGACTCTCTGTCAGCGCGACCGCGCTCCCGCGGTCGCGTCACGGCAAGGGGAGGAGTCACTGGGCAGGAGGAGTCCAGGAGACAGGAGCCGGTTGGGGAGACTCTCTGTCAGCGCGACCGCGCTCCCGCGGTCGCGTCACGGCAAGGGGAGGAGTCACTGGGCAGGAGGAGTCCAGGAGACAGGAGCCGGTTGGGGAGACTCTCTGTCAGCGCGACCGCGCTCCCGCGGTCGCGTCACGGCAAGGGGAGGAGTCACTGGGCAGGAGGAGTCCAGGAGACAGGAGCCGGTTGGGGAGACTCTCTGTCAGCGCGACCGCGCTCCCGCGGTCGCGTCACGGCAAGGGGAGGAGTCACTGGGCAGGAGGAGTCCAGGAGACAGGAGCCGGTTGGGGAGACTCTATGGAGAGAACACAAGGGGAAGTAACACAGCAGCGGGTAAAGCATCAACAGTAGCATTACAGAGAGACAAACATGAGGAAAAAGGTATCCAACAATGGTAGGCCTGCTAAAGGTTAATACACAGTTTTGCTAAGCAAAATGGTAAACACTACTAAACAGTTACAAATAAAAATATCCATGGACCTGCTAGCTATTTTTCAAAGAGAAATTTCCCAGAGTTTTCCTTTGAAACAGAGAAACAGAGAAAATTAAAGCAGATAAAGATAATACAGTCTATCTGTCCATCCATACCAACTGCTCATCTCCACAATGCCTTCCTCTCCCTCAAAGATCCTCTGTGTTTGCCCCATGATACTGCCTTTGTCTCTACCACCTCCACTGGGAGACTGAGCCATGCATCTATCACCCTTTCTGTAAAGAAATATTTCCTTATATTACTTCTGAGTCTGCCCCTTTCACCCTCATCCAATGAACCCTTATTCCAGTGCTTCCTTTCCATCGTGTAGACACCCAGGAAAGTGTAGATAACGTGAAGAGGGATCTAGTGAAGCTTGAAGAATGGTCAAGAATTTGGCAGCTGAGACTTAAATGCTAAAAAATGCCAGGCATGCATTGGACTGCAAAAATCCAAGGGAGGTCTACAATATAGAGCAGTGGTTCCCAACCCAGTTCTTGGGTACCCTCAGGCCAGTCAGGTTTTCAGGATATCCACAATTTTATTTATTTAACAGTTTTTATATACCGCTTTTATGCCATGTTTTTATATACTGCTTTTAAACAATGAATATGCATGAGATAGATCTGCATACAAAGGAAGCAGTGCATGCGGATCTATCTCATGCATATGCATTGTGGATACCCTGAAAGCTTGACTGGTCTAGAGGTACCCGAAGACTGGGTTAGGAACCACAAGTATAGGGGATGAAGTATTTCTGTCCATGAAAGAAGAGCGGGATGTGGGCGTGATTGTTTCTGATGATCTTAAGGTAGCTAAACAGGTAGAAAAGGTGATGGAGAAAGCCAGAAATATGCTTGGGTGAAAACACAAAAAATCTCTAAAGTTAAAAAAGGGACTGTAGAGCTTAGTAATTGCTATGGCAGAGCACACTGGGTAAGCCATCATATTTCTTTGTTTAATAAAGGCCTACCACCTATTAATTTATACCCTGGTAATATTTAAATATTTCTATCATATCTCCCCAATTCCACATTTCTTCCAAAGTATAAATACTATCCCCATAAATTCAATGATAACCACTGACCATTTTAGTAGCCACCATCCATTCATTTTCTATTCTTTTGGAGGTGTAGTCTTTAGATCTGTGCATAGGAGTCTGTTTACTAAAGTTCTCTAAGCAGTTAGCACAAGAAAGCAAACGGAATGCTAAGAACCATAAGGAAAAGAATGGAGAATAAAACTGAGGATGTTCTAATGCCTCTGTACCATTCCATGGTGTGACTGCACCTTGAATATTGTGTGCAATTCTGGTTGCCATATCTTAACACTAGAAGCCCCAAAGAGGACAGCAACCTTGGGCCGGAAGGACTGGGGTGTCTAGTCCCACAGATGCTCCTTGTGGTCTTGGGCAAGCCACTTAACCCTCCATTGCCCATGTTCCCTGTAAGTATTAGTGTATGTGTTTCATATCCCCATGTGTTAGATGTATCCCCCAATTGTTCCATGTGAACCGCGCTGATGCTGAATAATGCGGTATATAAGAGACTGTAAATAAATAAATAAATAAATAAATAAAAAATTGTGTTGTGACCGCTTTGATTGAAGGATAAGGCGGTATACAAAACTGTCTAAATAAAATAAAAAAATAAAGTACGTCAATTGACGCAAATGCATCTTCGAAGTTGTATACCAGTGTCACTGCTAGAACCATGTCAGTCATGTTCCATGACTTTGTTAGCAAGGTCAAGATGTTCAAATCTGTGCATCGAAAATTAATTCCAGAATTTGGTTACGTGTTTAGTGAAAATATTTTTTCTCAGATTAATCTTAAATGGCCTACATTGTAACTTCAATGCATATCCCCTACCCATTCCACTCCATTCATTATTTGATAGACCGCTATATCTCACCTATGCTGTCTTTTTTCAAGTTGAAGAGCCCTAACCTTTTAAACCTTTCCACGTAGGGAGGATATTCTATCACCTTTAACATTTTGATGATTCTTCTCTGTAACTTTTCTAATTCTTCTATATCCTTTTTAACACTAGAAGTCCCAAAGGAATTTTGCCTAGAAACCCCAAAGTGTGTCAATTAACGCATTATCATGACGACTGCGTTTAGCATGAAATGCAGATGTGAATTAATGTGAAGTTACTTATTTGTTAAATACGTGCAGTATGTGACGTCATTACATGTCATCGTGTGTTTATTGTTTGTAATGTCGGAGTAAAACTGTAAACAGTGATTGAGATGCACCACCTAGCGGGAAAATGAATTTATACCTAGAAGCCCCAAAGTGTTTTGGATGCATCAATTGACGTACTTTGGGGCTTCTAGGTATAAATTCATGTTCCCACTAGGTGGCGCATCTCAATCACTGTTTACAGTTTTACTCCGACATTACAAACAATAAACACACGATGACATGTAATGACGTCACATACTGCACGTATTTAACAAATAAGTAACTTCACATTAATTCACATCTGCATTTCATGCTAAACGCAGTCGTCATGATAATGCGTTAATTGACACACTTTGGGGTTTCTAGGCAAAATTCCTTTGGGACTTCTAGTGTTAAAAAGGATATAGAAGAATTAGAAAAGTTACAGAGAAGAATCATCAAAATGTTAAAGGTGATAGAATATCCTCCCTACGTGGAAAGGTTTAAAAGGTTAGGGCTCTTCAACTTGAAAAAAGACAGCTGAGGGGAGATATAGCGGTCTATCAAATAATGAATGGAGTGGAATGGGTAGGGGATATGCATTGAAGTTACAATGTAGGCCATTTAAGATTAATCTGAGAAAAAATATTTTCACTAAACACGTAACCAAATTCTGGAATTTGTTACCAGAGGATGTAGTAAAAGCTGTTAGTATCGTTTGGGTTTAAAAAAAGGTTTTGATAAGTTCCTGGAGGAAAAAGTCCATAAACCATTATTGAAGAGGAACAGGGAAATCCACTGCTTACCCTGGGATAAGCAATGTGGAATCTGTATAACTTTTTGGAAACCTGACAGGTACTTGTGACCTGGATTGGCCACTGTTGGAAACGGGATACTGGACTTGATGGACCCTTGGTCTGACCCCATATGGCATATCGCATGTTCTTATAAATTAGCACACAAACATGGTAAGATAGTATGAGCTAACTCCAGCGCTAACTGCATGCCATATTATGCAGTAGGACCTAGGTGGGTTAAAAGTAGAGAATGGGCGTAAACTGCACATTGAATTAGTGCATGGTACTTTACTGCATTTTACTGTTCACTAACTCTCGTGTTTGCCAATAGCAAAGGTGCACTTAATGCTTCACCAAGAGGAGGTCTTAAATGACTCAGTGTTACGGGCAGGTAATTACAGTGGCCTAGAACAGTAAAATAAAGACCCCCCCTGTTCTGCACTCTCATCTCTCTCCCACCCCTTGATCAGTTTTACCATCTTCCACCACTGATCTTCATCCTGATTGCCCTCTCACTCATCCACTGAGGCTCCAGACCCTCCCCACCCTCCAAATATCACCTCCAATAATTCTGGGGGTATCTCTAGTGGTTAGCTCGTGGAAGCATGAGTGGCCTGGAGCCAGAGAAACCAATGTTCAAATCCCACTAATACTTGTGGCCTTGGGCAAGTCACTTAACCTGCCATTGCCTCAGGTACAAAATTAGATTATAAACCCTCTGTGAACAGGGAAATACCTACTATACTTGAATGTAGCTTGCCTTGAACTACTACTGGAAAGACATGAGCTAAATTAATAATTAATCAATCAATAATCCCCAGTTGTTCCTGCTATATCACTGGCCTAGGTGCAAAATGGTAGCTTTGATCCCTAGTGGTAGTCTCATGGTATTATCAGTAGGGGTCATGTTTTTTATTTGGCCAGCGAAGGAGTAGTAGCATCTGGGAATCACCTCTGCCCTCCCGCCCTCCCTCCCTCCCTCCCTCCCACTAAGCCACCAGAGACACCCCCGATAAGTGCTAAAAGGAAGGGAACAGGGGAGTTTGGTCTGCAGCCTCATCAGGGGGATGAGAGGGGTTGGGATGCAGATTGCAGGGATATTCATTTTAATGCAGCAGGCCAAGGCAAATGCATCCAGTTTGTACACACAGGGCCGTACCAACAGTGAAAATACCCTTTGCGCGTTGTACATCGGGCGCGCACCCCCCCCCCCCCTCCTGCATCTCCATCTAGCCACTTTATGGGGGCGGGAGTGAAGAGGCGCGCACCCGATGTGCAACTTGCCGGCACACTAAACAGGTCTGGACCCTCCCGGAGAGATCAGACCTGCTTAGTGTGCCGGTGAGAAGACTTAAGGGGTGTATTTCGGCTCTCTGCCGCTGCCTGCCGCTGCTAAAGTGGCGGCGGCGGCAGGCAACGGCAGAGAGCCAAAATGCGCCCCTTAAGTCTTTGCGCCCTGTGCAGTCGCACCACTCGCACAGGGCTCGGTATGGTCCTGAGTACAGATGCACAGACTGAGCTGTCTGCCCATGCATTTACTGTGAGGTGTCTTCCATTTATGGGAATTGCAGGGCAGAAGCTGGGCATGCCCCCAACACTTAATGCATAGATGCTGCACTTAATGCATTTTAATTTTTGTACCCTAACGCAAGGTAATGCAAAATGTACCACACTTATTAAACAGGCCTCAAAGTATTTTAAATGAGGTCTCACCAAAGACTTATACAGAGGTAATATAATCTCCTTTTTTAATTGAAACCTATTCCTCTCTATATACGCCCAAGCATTCTTTTGGGTTTTGCTGTCACCTTATCATACTTTTTGTCTTCCCTAAGATCATCAGCTAAGATCAACCCCAGATCCCGGTCTTCTGCATACAGAACTTTGCCCCCTATACTGGCTCATATTACCCCTCTTCAGGTCACTTCATTGGCTCCCTTTCTGTTTCTGTATCCAGTTTAAACTTCTCCTGCTGACCTATAAGTGCATGCATTCACTCTGCAGCTCCTCACTACCTTTTCTCTCTTATCTCTCCCTACACCCATCCTCGGGAACTCTGCTTTTCTGGCAAATCACTTCTATCTGTGCCCTTCTCTTCTATTGCTAACTCCAGACTTCACTCCTTTCACCTGGCTGCTCCTTTGCCTGGAACAAACTACCTGAGTCTGTACGTCAGGCGCCTTCTCTGACCCATTTCAAATACAGGCTGAAAACTCACCTCTTCACGGCCACTTTCGGATCTTGACTCACCTGATCTCCCTTGTGTTTCCTTACCATTCCCTCTAGATATATCCCAAGTCTACTGCTACTGTGTGGTCTGTCTTGACTAGATGGTGAGCCCTGATGAGCAGGGACTGTCTCTTACATATCTGTGCAGCACTGTATACGTCTTGTAGTGCTATACAAATGTTCAGTAATAGTAGTGGTATTTATTTAACAGGTTTTATATACCGCTTTATCATTTCAATCAAAGCGGTTTACATTGAAACTTAAACTTGATAATGTACATTAAACAGGGACTTTGAAAACTTGGATTTTTCTGAGGCAATGGAGGGTTAAGTGACTTGCCCAAGGCCACAAGGAGGGCTAGTGGGAATCGAACCCTGGTCTCTGGGTTCCCAAGCCAGTGCTCTTAATCATTAGGCTACTCCTCCACTCCTACAGTAGTACTACCGTACCGCTCCCCTGGGTGTTTTTTTGGGCCAAGGGTATGACACAACATTTTTTAGCATTTGAAAATATGGGGTGGCAGTGACAAGAGATAGAAAGGCAGTTGCAAAATGCACATTATTAATTAAATGCAATCTTTTGCCTTCTTTAAATTCCTGTGGCCCAACTCATTATCCCTGTAGCTGCAAGTATGTGCAGTCTTTCACAGCACATATACTTCAGTCCACTGAGGGAAGGACATAGATACCCAGGCATATCCTTTTCAAAACTGTCCATCTTTTTTCCTACATTTAATAGCCTCCTCAGAAACATCCTCAGGAAGAGGAGAATAAGAGCAGGAGGAAAGCACATTTCTTAGTATTTAATCAAGTTGGGCCGATGCAGAAAAGCTGAGCCTGGCATTTTTCTTTTTTTTTTTTTTTTATTTTAATTTTTATTCGAATTTTCAAAGCCTGGCATTTTTCTGGCACTTTTCCCACGTTAAACTTGCTCTCTGATGCCGAAAACAAGCAGGAGCTGGAAAAGCGCCAAAAAAGCAAACGGGCTAAATTGCAGCGCACCTGGCATGCATATCGCATGCAAATCACTGCATAATTAATTGCACCCGATGTTAAAAATTGCACTGAAACTTAGCATGTTTTTTTACACTTCTTTTTAACCCTGGATCTTCACACCAGCTTTTGGCTGGCATAAAGATCCAGCTGGAAGCAAAAATATCATCTGAGGTAAAGTTTGGCATTTCACCTCAGATGATCCAGGCATTAGGGAAAGCCTCCAATGCCACAGACACACTGTTGGGGAGCCAGTGTCCCCCATGGACACCGACCCGACCAACAGAAACAAAATCCCAAGCGGTCTCATGGTCCCGATTTCCCCCTCCCAAACAAAAAGAATCCCTGGTGGCCCAGTGGTCCCTGAGCCCCCCACTCATTCACCCAAACAAAAAAAACCCCGGAGGCCCCGATCCCCCCCAACAAAAAAAATCCCTGGAATCACAGCAGCCTTGAACTCCCCCCAAACCCCTCCACCCCTCTACCAATACCTTTAATCTGGGGCAGGAACATTGCCCACACGCTCCCACTCCTGCCCTGTTATCTTGAAAAATGGTGGTGCCTTCCCCCGAGTGGTGCACCGAGCAAGGTCAGACTGCTATATGGCAAAAAATTCTGGGACAGCAAGTGCATTAGTTGTGTGCCGATGACATCTGGGACTTTCCCCGATGCCTAGGTCATCTGAGGTGAAATATCAAACTTCAATCTCAGATGACGCTGTTTCTCTGGGACAGTATGCCAAGTTGCATCAACTTCTGTGTGCATGTGTTTGGCTTGCTCTCCTAGTTTGACGCTGACTTTTTGCACCCTGGGTAATTTGCATATTGCATTCCAGCACAAAGAGTCAGCGTTAAAAGTCACGCTATGAAACCCTATGCTAGAACTTTAAGCATATGTCCAGCACAGAGTTTCTGCATCAGCTTGCAAGTTAGTAACTTCTAAGTCTCTCTTAGAGAGACAGTAAACAATTTTATTTTCAGCTTCATAATGAGAACAATAACAACATAGCCAAGCTGATCACCACTATTATTTCTCATTTCAACTAAAAAATCAGAACTGCTGTAAGAGGTGAATAAGAAAGCCAACAACCCTAGGCATCAAGTTAGTGGGCAGCACCATATCACCTTTCTGGGTCAGTCTGTACATCTGCAAACACACAAGCCTTTAAAGAGAAGATGTGGAGGGTCAGATGACGTGATATACGAACTCAAACATGTGCTGAGCTAGCTCCAGCAGCAGTTTTCTTCAAATTATCTATTTACAGCACAGAAATTTGCAAACTGCCTGAAATAAATGTTCAATAGTACCAAACAGCATGCTGAGTGGTATGTGGCTAGATAAGTGCAGTAAAATGACCACCAAACTTAGAAAAAAAAATGAATGAGAAATCTTGGAAAAATTCCAAGATGGCAGAGAATCTGCTTGGGTGCCAGGTCACCAAACCATGAGGCACTCATGATGAAGCTCACAGCAGCAGTTTTGCAGGCACTGATGTCAAAGTTTGAGATGGCGTAAGAGAAGATGGAACAGGTGAATAATGCCATGACAGAGATCAGACGGTGTCTGAGACTCACTGAACCATGTTAATTTCCACAATGTCCCAGTCCATTCTCACCATAAGGACCTTGCATATCAGGAACTTTCTCTAATCTATAAGTATTTGTGTTCATAGCCTTCCAGCAATTTTTGGATGGCTTGCTTATATTTCGTACAGTTTTTATTCCCGACTCTTTTTCCTCCGTCATCTTAACTCACACATCAATAACAAAGTCCTCGATTTAAAAAAATGCTTACTTCAGTAAAATGGGAAAGTGCTTGAAGGAGGAGCTGGCAAGATCGGAGGCAAGTGGGAAGACAGAGGGGACTAAACTGAAAAAGGCTATGAAAAGGGAAACAGATTTATATGCAAGGCCTAGCCAGCATAACCAGGCTGTTGCCAGGGGAAGGAGCAGGAAAGGGGAGGGGGAGGGAAGAGAGTCAAGGTTTATAGGGTAGAAGTTTCAAATTTGGATCAGAGAGCAACAACCAACACAGGGATAGGCTGGAAGGAAAAGGCAGAAAGGGGTGTCAGAAAGGGAGGGAATAGGACAGCGATGGCGAACCTATGGCACGCGTGCCAGCTGTGGCACGTGAAGGCCTTGCAGCTGGCACGCGGGAAGGTCCGCATTTTAAAAAATATAAAAAAGCTGTCTTCTGCCGCTTCCGGGGCCGCGGCGGCAGAATCGAGTGTGCCGCGGGGCCCCCCCTGTGCCTGGCAGAGCCTGCCCTCCAGATCCTGCCTTCCCCGGTATCAGCTCCCTGTTTCCAGCTTGTCACACGCGCCGGCTTTCAGAGCGCGAGGGGAGAGTTTCTCCCTCGCTGCTCTGTTAAGCCCGCGGGGGCTGATGGGAAATTCCCATCAGCCCCCGCGGGCTTAACAGAGCCGCGAAAGGGAAACTAGTTCCCTTCGCGCTCTGAAAGCCGGCGCGTGTGACAAGCTGGAAACAGGGAGCTGATACCGGGGAAGGCAGGATCGAGGGCAGGCTCTGCCAGGCACAGGGGCGGCCCCGCGGCACACTCGATTCTGCCGCGGCGGCCCCGGAAGCGGCAGAAGACAGCTTTTTTTTATTTTAAATTTTGGCTGGGCTGGGCTGGGCTGGGCTGGGCTGGGGGGGTTAGGAGTGGTGATGGGCGCTGCGGGGGGATTAGGAGTGGTGATGGGCGCTGGGGGGTTAGGAGTGGTGATGGGCACTGGGGGGGGGTTAGGAGTGGTGATGGGCACTGGGGGGGTAGGAGTGGTGCTGGGTGCTGGGGGGGTTTAGGAGTGGTGATGGGCTATGGGGGGGGCTTAAACTAAAAATTGGGAGATGGATTAAGACTGGAAATGGGCTGGTGGGATTAGGACTGGATGTGGGTTGCTGGGGGTTAGGACTGATAATGGGCTATGGGGGGCTTAAACTAAAAATTGGGTGATGGGGGATTAGGACTGGAAATGGGCTGGTGGGATTAGGACTGGGAGTGGGCTGATGGGGAGATTAGGACTGGTAATGGGCTATGAGGGGGCTTAAACTGAAAATGGGGTGATGGGGATTAGGACTGGAAAATGGGCTGGTGGGATTAGGACTGGGAGTGGGCTATGGGGGGCTAGGACTGGTAATGGGTTGAGGGGGTTGCTAGGACTGCAAATGGGCTGAGCGGAAGGGGGCTTGAATTGCAAATAGCTGATGGGGGACGGGGCTTGGAATGGAAATGGGCTGAGGGGATGTGGGGGGCTTGAACTGCAAATAGCTGATGGGGACGGGGCTTGGAATGGAAATGGGCTGAGGAAAAGTGGGGGGCTTGAACTGCAAATAGCTGATGGGGAGGGGGACTTGGAATGGAAATGGGCTGAGTGGAAGGGGGCTTGAACTGCAAATAGCTGATGGGAAGGGGGGCTTGGAATGGGCTCTTAGGGGAGGGAGCTAGGACAGGAAATGGGCTGATGGAGGGGCTAGGATAGGACTGGGAATTGGGTGTTGGGGGAGCTAAGTTTGGAAATGGGCTGTGGTGGGGGCTTGGATTGAAATGGACTCATGGAGGGGCTAGAACTGGAAGTAGGCTCATGGGGGGCTTGGATTAGAAATGGGCTGAGTGATGGTGGGGCTAGGAAAGGACTAGAAATGGGCTGATGGGAGGCTGGTATTGGAAATGAGCTGATGAAGGGACTCGGATAGGATTGGAAATGGACTGATGGGGGGCCAGGACTGGAAATGGGCTGATGTGGGGACTAGAAGGGAGCGGATACTGGGTGGGGCTGGAATTAAAAGGGAGCTGATGTTGGGGGAGATTAGAAGGGGATGGGGCTGGGAGAGTGAAATGGAGAGGGGAAAAATATTTTGTGTGGGAGGGAAGAAAAATGTACAATTGGCCGGGTATTGGGAGACTAAAAAAGGAGAAAGATTATTATGTTAAAGCAGATGAAGAGAGAGAATGGAAAAAAAACAAGAAGAGAAGAAAGGAGAAATGGACAGCAGATGATGGAGAGATAGCAGAAGACACAAATAAACCAGAAGAAAGTGGCTGGAACAATTGCAACTGAAAAAATGCACAAAAGGTACAAAGATATCTCTTTATTTTGAATTTATTAACTGGAATATGTCAGCTCTGGGAAATGTGCATCATTAGTGTCTGTGCTTTGTTTAGTACAAGAGGAAATTAATTTATAGTTTTATTTCTACAGTGAACTTGTTGTACATTCCAAGTTTGGCTTTTGGGGTTCCCAGTTTAATTATTGCCTTCCTGTTTCTAAATTGAATGAAATCATTAAAACATTATAAATTGCCAATAAATTGAAATGAAAACCAAAGGATTGTGAATCAAATTGATTCTCTGACAATACAAAGATTCCAAACTTTACAAATGATGTTACATAGTTCAGGCAACTTTATAAAGAGTTTTTAGATACTAAAATCTTGTTGTTAAGGTTTAATTGACGTGCTGGCACTTTGAGGAAATTCTTTGGTTTTGTGCGGCAGTTTGGGCACTCGGGCTCAAAAAGGTTAGCCATCACTGGAATAGGACAACTCAGCATGTCCAACTCAGTGCGAGCCAATTCAGTACAATAGTAAATGCAATAGTAAACATTCAAAAACATTTTATTAAGCTATCTGATAATTTCAGATTTGTCAAATGAAATCTGGAATGTCCAAAGTGTAATGGGAAAACATCAAAAATATTTTGTCATGCTATCTGATAATTATGAGCTATGGCATGCAAGTATTCTATAGGGCAAGCATGTCCAACTTCGAACAGGTTGTGCTAAACTTTTTCCAGCCAAAAGTGCCGGTGATTTACCACCATAAAGATTAAGTTTCAAATTAGTTTCAAATTAAATTTTAACCCAATAAAGTTGGAGGATTCCCCTCCCCCCACCCCATTTTAATGAACCTTCTGTCATTTACTTGGATGTGATCAGCTGTTAAGCAAATTAAACAAAAACAAAACAGAGAGACGAAGATCCAGTAAGAACTGTGAGGGGAAATGCAAAGTACATTTTTTCTTAAAGTTTTATCGAGTAATAATTTTCTTTAACTGTCTTAATAACTTTCTTTAACTGTTATTGAGTAATTTGTGTTAAATTTAGCTAGAGTATTGATCCAGGCTGATCTTGCACAATCTTTAATATTCCACTCTTGCTCATTAGTGAGACGTCTGAGCCTGCATTTCATCCACAAGCTTTTTGAAGTTGGGTGAATATTGCGTGAGGGCCAGTCTCAGGGAATCCTGGAGATGTTCATCTGTCATGTTGGAACGTTGTGTACTCTTCGTCATTTTCAGATGGGAAAACGCAGATTCACACAAATAAGTTGAACCAAAACAGGAGTGTACAGCTTCACTGCAACTTCTCAAGTTGGGAAATTTGTCTCTAGGCACTAGCTTCCAAAATGATTCTTGCTCAGCACGGGTCTTGAGAAAAATGTCATTTTTAAGGGTTAATATTTTGTTTTCAAGAGATGGCTTGTTCAATGAGTAATTTTTACTGATAGTAGCTGCAGTTTCTTTAATGTCCACATCTACTTTGAATGGGTATGAGAAGTACTCCACAACTGTTCCAATTTTTTGGAAGTCACAGAATCTATTTTCGAATTCCTGAATAACAGAACAGATTTCTGTCACATACTTCTCGTTCTGAAAAACAAAATTTGGATATTGTCCCAGATGGTCCTGCGTATTAGGAAAATGATCAAAAGTGTTGTTTCCAAGGTCAGTCATCATTAGCTCAAATTTGCTCTTGTAGGATGAAACTGTACTCAGCATCTCGCCAATGCATTTGTTTTTACCTTGTAACTCAGGGTTCATATCACTTAGTTCACCTGTAAAGTCAGCGAGAAATGCCAGATCACATAACCACTCCTCATCTTCCAACTCTGCTTGGTCATCTCCCCTCTCCTTCAAAAAACTTCTTATTTCATTCAGCAAATCATGAAATCTTTGCAGAAATTTGTGCCTACTTAGCCACCTTACATCTGTGTGCAAAATGATTTCCGCTGCCCCTTCATCAAGAGTAAGATTGAAAAGCCTTCTTTGAAGTGATCTTCCACGAACTAAATTTACAATTTTGAAAGTGATGTCCATGACAGTCTTTGTATTGAGTCTCTTGCTTGTCAAAACTTGCTGGTGAATGATGCAGTGGTAAGAAAGGAAATCTGGGAAGTCATCATGCTGCCTACAGAGGGCTATGAAACCGTTAACCTCACCTGTCATTGCTCTTGCTCCATCAGTAGTGATGGAAACAAGTCTATGCAATGGAAGATTACACCTTGTCACAAAAGAATGGAAAGAAATGAATATTTCCTGACCGGTAGTTCTCCCTTTTAAAGAAATCATTCCAAGTAGCTCTTCTTTAACACTGAAATCTTCAAAAACCATCCGGATAAAGACTAGTAACTGGGCTATGTCTCTTATGTCTGTAGATTCATCCAGTTGGAGTGAGAAAGCAACACAATTTGAAACATCCTCCGACAATTGTTCAGTTGTGTCTCCACACATATTTTCTATTCGCCGCACAACGGTGTTTCTTGACAATTGTACATCTTGAATAGCAGCTATGATCTCTTTCTTATTTTTAAATCCTTCAAAAAGATTGTAAGCTGCTTCAAGAAAACAATCTTTTACAAATTCCCCTTCATTAAAAGGTTTGCATTTCTTTGCGATCAGGTTGCTGACCTTGAAGGATGCTATGGTTGCATTGACCGAATGTGACCTTGGCTTCGCCATCAACTGTTGCTGAGTAGCCAATTTCGATTTAAGTTCTTTGAGCTTCAGTTTACGAATTTCACTTTTGGGTGGAAAATCAGCATCAGACTTATTGCTATGCAGAGCCTTATAATGATGTTCCAGATTACCCTTTTTGGGCAAGAATACTGGGGCGTTACAAATTAGACAACAACACTTGTCTTTCACCATGATGAAGAAGTAGTCCATTTCCCATTCATCATGAAAGTGGTAGGTTTTGCTCTTGTTTGGAACACTCATCTTCGTTATATTGGGGTGGCTGGATGTAAGAAGACTAAATCTGCTAAGTTAGTATAAACATTGGCTGAATCTGGTCCAAAACTGTCAATGTCCCAAAGCATTAAAGATCAAGAGGAACTGAAGACCTCTGGATGATGTGCAATACAAGGACTGGAGATGCCAAAACCACACATGCAGTTCTAAAAGTACAAATGAGAATTCATCATACTGGCACCAATAATCAAATACCATCAAACAATCATCAAAAAAACTCAAACACCTGTCCAGCAAACCAGATAAAATCAAATACCGCCAAACAAGTTCAAATACCACCACATGCGATTTAATAAATTCTGCACACAGTGTAGAATCAACGCAAAGGCAAGGCGAAATAAAATTGCAGTGTAGAATCAACGCAAAGGCTAGGCAAAATAAAATTGCAGAGGCAAGCAAAAGCCACAGTGGTTTGAACCAATTTGAAGGCAAGGCCTAGGCAAGTTAGAACAAAATTGGAAAGCCCACCAAAATCACCAAATTCTTGACACTTTGTTGTGTCTGCCTGAAAATGTTTAATGAAAGTGAACTATAAAGCGACCAACGATCACCACACAACACAACTAATATGGTAAGTGTATTCAGGTAAAGCCCGGGCGAATCGATATCGCCCAGCATATAACACACTTCTAAGGGGTGTTGGGGCGGGGGCAGGAATGGGTGATTCTGAGAGGCAGGAGACCAGGTATGACGCCGGGCCTGTGGCATCTTGTCGCAGGGCGCGGGCAGCAGCCCCCTGTGGTACCCACAAACTATTGGCATGAAAACAACAAGCGCCCCCAATACACCTACAGGCAAGATTCCCGCAGGCAGGGAAAATGACAGGTAAAGGATCAGCAGTGGCGGCAGGCCCTCGGCAGACGACCTGCCGGCAACGAGCTCTCTCCTAGCAATGGGGTGAACTGCTGGAGAGATGGAGCCAAGTGGGGCTGGTGATCTACCTCTGACCCCTCTGCGATCTACAGGTAGATTGCGATCTACCTGTTGGACATGCCTGCTATAGGGCATCTAGTGCCATAATCTGACACAATCTTTGAAATACGTTGATCAGCTTTGTGGTATTTCATTGACTGGAGGACTGTGGTCTGAAATGAGTTGTTCGTAATAGGCATTTCTGCCCTTCTGCACCTTTCTGAGACCATAAATGAACTTCCAAATTGTTGGATGGCACATTCCATGTTCGGCTCGGAGGTGACGATGAGCAGCTTCAGAATGGTCGTTAGTGTGATCCTTAGAACTCAGTGTTTTATTGAACAGATTCCACATAGATGGAGGAAACAGAGGAGCTCATCTACCATTTCCTCTCCTACCGTGTTTCCCTGAAAATAAGACCTATCCTAAAAATAAGACCTAGCACATTTTTCTGTGATTACCATAAATATAAGCCCTACCCTGAAACTAAGACCTAGTGCAGATCATGTCTGACAGATTCGGTACCTGGGGGGGGGGGGGGTCAATGGGGAGAAGCTTTCCTCCTGCTCTACTCCCCGACACCGATCGGGTGCCGGTGCTGTGCTGCAGGCCACTTCCATCATCTGTGTGGGCAGGAGCTGCAGCACCACTCATTCTGTGCTGTCACACTGCCCGCATCCACCGCTTCCCTGTGCGCGCCGCCCGCAGCAGCAACAGCATACCATATGAAAAAAAAAAAAGCCCTACCCCAAAAATAAGCCCTAGTGCAGGGATGGGCAATTCCGGCCCTTGTGCACCACAATCCAGCCTGGTTTTCATGATGTCCCTAATGAATATTCATGAGATCTATTTGCATCCACTGCCTTCCATTGTATGGAAATAGGTCCATGAATATTCATTAGGGACATCATGAAAACCAGGCTGGATTGTGGTGCACAAGGGTCGGAATTGCCCACCCCTGCCCTAGTGCATCTTTTGGAGCAAAAATAAATATAAGACCCGGTCTTATTTTCGGTGAAACACGGTATTTGGGCGACCAATGTAGCTGTCCTCGAACCAGTTGAGCAGAGGATGAAGCTCTTTGGGCAGGTGTCCTTCCAGAGCAGCAACATAATCTCCCAAATCTGGGACAGGCACAAATGCTAAGGCCACAACCATTTTGGCTTTAAGGGCAAACTCCGTGTTCGTGTCACATTCTGAAACAGCACTTATCGACACCAAATGCTTCCTCATGTTCTAAACCAGGTTGAAGAAGAAGCCTTTTCAAGTTCGCCCTTAAAGCCAAAATGGATGTTCCAGATTTCATTTTACAAATCTGAAATTATCAGATAGCTTAATAAAATGTTTTTGGATATGTTACTATTGCATTTACCACCAAGGAGCCCCGGGTGAGACTTGAGGGAGAGTCAGGGATGGGGCAGTGAACCCATTGTAGAGTATTGTTGGGAGGGTGTCGTGATGGGGTCCAGAGAGGAAGTCAGCATTTTGGACATGGGGGGGATTAATGAATGGGGGGTTCTAGAAGGAGTTTGCTCAGGTGGGGGTTCTGCTTGGGGACGTTATACTCACTGGGATGGGGAATGCTTGGGGGGAGGTCTACTTGGGTGGAGATCGGAAGAGGGTCTGTGGCAAGAAGGAGTTGATCTAGGCGACTGTGACCCAAAAGGGCGGTAAAGTGGGGTGGGGCACCACCATAGCCACTGCAGCCACAACTATTTGTGCTAGGCAGCAGCCATGCTGTTAGATTGCTGGTAGCGCGCCTGCACTTAATGTCACCTCTCGGGCTGTCACCAGCTGCCATGCCCACTCTCTGCCCTGATCACATCCTATTATGCTGAAAGCAGTTAGCATGAGATTTTTTTAAAAATATTTTTCATTTAAACTTTTCAACAAAAATCCTAATACATGCCATTACAGTATACTTTTCTTGAAAGCATTCAATACGCATTCCACGCTTTTACTAGCCCCCAGATCCCCTCCCCTCCATCTCTTCCAAAGGTTAGCACAAGATTTTTATTGCACTGCCTATCAGCATCTGATAGCAGCAACTGCATTGTTGCAGTAAGGGTTAGTGCATGTTAAAATACATCCTAACCATTGTCGCACTTTAGTAATGGCCTTATATTAAAGAAAACCCCTTGTATTTTATAGTTGAAATGGAAGAAAAATGAGTGCATAGGGTTGATGTATTTTAGGAAATCACTGAAAAACAGATACTTTCAAATTATAACAACCATCAATGATTGTGCTACAGGCAAAAGTAAAGTAGCCTTTCTATTGCAAATTCTGATTATTAAAATGTATTTTGTGCCAATGTCATTATCTACCATATGTCGTTAAAAACAACTTAGTCAGTATTAAGAATGAAAAGAGTAATCATAGACTCTAAGCGTAACTTGAAGAAAGGCTGCTTTTGCAAAAATAAAAAATATTGCCTCTGTGCCAAGTGCTTGGAATACTGTGTATTGTAATCAAGTTGATATTGTAAGGAGAAAAAAAGGATCCTCAAAGAGGTAACTTAATTTTACTAGTAAAAGAACTTGAATCTCTATTCTCATGAAAATAAAATTTACAATACTCTTGCAATAATTTCATTCACAATCTTCTGTTCTTGATCTTTAATCTAGGCATTACTTCAGCCTGTCTATTTTGTCATGCAATAAGATGGGGATAAGAGGGCCAACCATTCCTTGAAAAGTAGATATTGGTACTATATGATAGTAATCTTTTTTTATAACTTTCTAAGAGGCCTGTTTACTAAATGGGTCATTTCAAAAGCTCTATTAGTGAGTTACACATTTGAAAATGCCCATTCAGATGTGTTAATCACATTCATGCCCCAAGATCCATTTTATAAAGGACCAAATTTACACTTGTCTGGCACAATCACATCTGTGTTGCATGGAGGTGTGAGGGAGGCGTGTTCAGAATGGTGATAAAAAGATCCACAAGCATCTCCAGTTCCAGTATTGTACTGCAGACACATTCATATCTATACTTGACACCTATAGGAATTTGAAAAGGGCTTGTTTCAGCTAGCTTTCAAAACTAAGGATAAGAGGGGCATTTCTTCCTGTCGCCACAATAAGTTTTCTTCCTCATAGAAAAACAGCGGGTAAAAATCATGACCTCTTTGCAAACTGCCATGGTGCTGCATGTTTCCATTTTAGAAGGGCAGGCTGAGATATTTATGTAGTAACATACACATGCGCATTCTGAAATTTTGTTGTGGACACACCTATATTGCCATTCCTGGCAACGTCCATATTTCACATGTGCATGTTTCTAAAATCAGCTATCTCTCTGTGTCTGGACATTTGCTCTTCAATTCCCTGTTTTCTTTATATGTCTGCAGAAACATTTATCCTTTGAAGCATAAATAGGTTGATTTTAGAATGCACTTACATGTGTCCATCTTCTCTGTTGCCCCTACTACAGAAATTCAGATCTTCTAAGATGGACATCCCAGGGTTCACCTAAATTGCCTTTCTAAAATGTGTCATCACCTATTAGGACGCACTAATGGACATTAGCATGCACTATCTGCCATGAAGCCCAGAGGAATAACATAAATATGGCAGCAGAAGGTGCATGCTAATATGCATTAATGTTTAGTATCAATAGACAACAAAATTTAGGTACATAATAAACCAACTATGCCCTAATACATATACTATCCACTTATGCAATAGAACAAATAGCAGAGGAGGTGGTGTTGCTGTTATATCAAGATCTTATTTACATCTATCCACAGTGGAATCAATCTCTACCCCAGGCATGAATACCATTAGAGTCTCTAATTCTACCCTCTCACTACACCTCCTATACAGAGCACCCCAATCTGATTCAACTGACCTCTCCACGATACTTGACACAGCCTGCTCCCCCCAGCCTATCTCACGCCCACTCATAATCCTAGGGGATTTAAACCTACACTCTACTACATCAAAACACTCATCCACATTTCTACAAGCAATGAATGCCCTTCACTTCACCCAAATACTTGAACAACCTACACACTCTAAAGGCAACATCCTTGACCTTATATTTATTCCACAGCATTCTTTATCATCTGAACAGATTGCCCACTCTATTCAACCCATACCCTGGTCAGATCACTCGCTTATCCTCTTCTCAATCCCCTATTCCCCTCATACAAAACAACAAATCACCCCTCCCCAACACACCCGTAAATTTAAGCAGTTTTAACGAAGCCAACTTCCTGGAGCAAATAATACCACCTCTTGATCTACTCAACAGTAAAAGTCTGAACCAAGAGTCACACATCTCCGAATGGAATGAAATCCTCTCAACAGCTGCTCTACTTCCTCCCAAACAACTCTCCCAAAACAATCGTAGAACAGCCCCCTGGTTCTCTACAAAACTAAGAAACCTCAAAAGAGAACTTAGACGTCTTGAACGTAAATGGAGGCGTTCTCGTGATCCAACCACACATACAATCTACACAAATAAACTCCGTACATACTGCTCTGAAACCCTCTGCCACAAAAGAGAATATAACGAGAATATTATCCAACGATCCCTCAATAAACCTAGAGAACTATTCTCCATCGCCAAATCCTTAACAAGTGAACCCTCACATCAGGACCAGCCTCCAAAAATAACTGCCCAAAGTATAGCTAACCACCTTATCTCTAAATTCCTCCCACCCCCCTCAACTATCAACCCCCAAATTATAGTTGACTACAGCACGCAACCGCACGAGCTAACCCCCTTAAACATCTGGAATGAATTTAAACCCCTCTCCTTAGACAACGTATCCAATGTTATCAAAGACCTAAATACCTCAACTTCTGCCCTTGACCCTTGCCCTGTCACTTGGCTCAAATCCACAAGAAGCTCCATTAGCCCCTACATACTCCAAATTGTACAATCCTCCCTCCAAACTGGTTCCGTACCAGCGCCACTAAAGTGCGCCACCATCTGACCAATCATTAAAGGAACAAAACTTGACCCCACCTCCCCTACCTCCTACAGACCCATCTCTAGTATCCCCTTCCTTGCAAAAATAACTGAGAAACTAGTCCAAACTCAACTCCAGGACTACATCGATGAACACTCCCCCTTTGATCTATTCCAACATGGCTTCAAAAAGAACCATGGAGTGGAAACTCTCCTTGCTTCCCTCCTAGATTCTTTACACCTTTACACCCAGAATACTACCCAAGGATGCCTACTCATATTCCTTGACTTATCCTCTGCTTTCGACTCCCTTCCCCACCATCAACTACTAAGCAGACTCCATGAAATAGGACTGAGAGACACAACCCTAACTTTGTTCCAATCCTACCTAACGAATAGAACACAACAGGTCCGTATTGGAAATGATACTTCCCTTCCATTTATACTGAAACAGGGAGTCCCCCAAGGATCTAGTTTATCCGCACTGCTATTTAACACCTTCCTCCAACCTGTTTGCAACATTTTCCAAACTTACGGTATCCAATACCACTTAAATGCAGACGACATTATGTGTTTTACCCCATTCAACCTTGCAAACCCTAACTTCGCTAAGCTGAGTGAATGTCTCTCAGCTGTAAAATCATGGCTCTTACAGCACAACCTCATAATCAACCAATCTAAAACTGAAGCTCTTCAAGTCTTTTCCAATACCTCATATACCCCTCCTCCAACACTTACCATTGGTGATCTCTCACTAACCATAAAAAACCAAGTGAAATACCTTGGTATTATCCTCGATCAGAACCTCTCCTTCTCTGATCAGATTAAGAGAACAGCTAATACCATATACGCAAAATTACGTACCCTTCGAAACCTCCAACCCCTCTTAAACCCTAACAGAGACCGCTCAGCATGTTTCTCACATAGTAAACCAGTCACTTCAACAAGGAACCATGCCCGCGCAACTAAAGAAATCCATCATAAGACTGATTCTAAAAAACAAAACACTCAATGGGGACGACCCAGCATCCTATCGCCCAATATCCAGCATAGCCCTCCTAGCAAAGATTATTGAAAAGGCAGTCCTACAACAACTGCAAGACCACCTGGACAACAACGGAACCCTAGATGACCACCAATACGGCTTCAGGCAACATCATGGAGTCGAAACCCTGCTTATTGCAATAATGGACAACCTACTCAAAGGCCTAGAAGATAAAATGAAAATGTTCATTCTCATATTTATTGACATCTCAGCGGCTTTCGATACAGTTCACCACCAGACACTCCTGAGCAGAACTGAAGCAATAGGAATATCAGGAACCCCCCTAAAATGGTTCTCATCTTATATTACAGACAGAATGCAACAGGTCCAATTCAACAATGAGAAAGCAGAGGCCTTCCCCAAACACAAGGCATACCACAAGGCTCAGCCCTTTCCTCACTTCTTTTCAACGTTTACATGCAACCAATCTGCGAAATATTCAAAAAGCACAAAATCAACTACCACATTTACGCAGATGATATTATGCTATACACACAACTTGACGCAGATAATCCTAATTACACCCAACTAGAAGATTGCTTAAGCGAAATGCAGACATGGCTTCAACAAAACAACATGGCTATAAACCACAAAAAAACTGAAGTCATGTACATCTCAAGAAAACCGGAGTTCAACCCGCCTGCAATAATCTCCCTATGCAAGAACACCTATCACACAAAAAATGAAATAAAATATCTAGGGGTAACGCTTGATAGTGACCTAAAGATGGAAAAACACCTCCGCTTAATAAACAGGGCCATTTTCCACAAACTCAGAGTCCTACAGCCACTATGGAACATCATTGAAGCTAATGATTTCAGGACAGTAGCACAAGCTCTCATCACACCCCATTTCGACTACTGCAACGCCATTTTACAGGGCCTACCAAAGAAAACCCTAAACATACTCCAAATGGCGCAAAACGTCGCGGCCAGAATCATCATGAAAAAAGGCATTGCTGAACACATCACACCAGTATTAATCGAACTGCACTGGCTCCCCATCAAAACTCGCATAAAATACAAGAACCTAATAACCGCTTTCAAACTTATCCACAACATAGCACCATCTTTCCTCTCAAACCTAATCAACACGCAACCTCTCAACAGAAACAGAAGAACCACAAACCTAAATACCCTATGTGTGCCAACAAGTATTAGATCCGTCAAAACCGTCACAAGTAACAGAGCATACTCATACACAGCACCCACACTCTGGAACCAACTCCCACCTGAGCTACGCTCTAACAACAACTTGTTGGACTTTAGAAAAAAACGTAAGACTTACTTATTTCAACTATCCTATTACATGACCTAGACACCGAGAACCATTCTATTACCATCCGGTAAAACAACAATGTACTTACATTTAAATATGTAGATATGTAAATAAACCCCCCCCCCCTTTTCTAATGGAAGAAAGACCAAATTTCCCAACTATTGTGTGTCGTGCTTAGCCTGTAGATCAATTTGTATTTCTTATCCTGTAGATCAATTGTATATCTTTGAAAATGTTTCTTATCCTGTAGATCAATTTGTATATCTTTGAAAATGTTTTGTCCTGATCTGACAGTTTCCATCATGTAATCAAACCGCTCCTGATCGCTGGAAGTAGCGGTATACAAATGTATGCTAAATAAATAAATAAACTCCTTCCGCACTGTCTGCCAGGTCCTTACAATCCCTTCTCTTGACTACTGTAACCTTATTTACCATGGCCTTCCCAAGAACAGTATACACCCTATCCAAATGGCCCAGAACACAATAGCTCGTCTCATATCTAAGAACCCTAGACGATCTCACATCACCTCAATCCTCTATGACCTCCACTGGCTTCCCATTCAATCCAGGGTCAAATTCAAAGTACTTACCTTCACACATAAAATCATCTTTAATGATTCAGCCCCGTGCCTCTCTTCACTCTTATCTATCATCCACAACAATAGATCGCGCCGTTCTATCACCAAAAACCTCCTTACCATCCCAACAAATAAAAAATATTGCAATCAAGCGACCTGTAACTGGACCTTCTCCCTATATGCCCCATCTTTATGGAATGCCCTACCTTATGATTTACGAATCTGCTCTGACCACTCTGATTTCCGGAAGAAACTAAAAACGCACCTCTTCCTTGAACATTTCTCCCTACTCCCTTAGTCCCAGCCCTCTCTTCCCTTCTTCTCCCCTACACTCCAAACTTGCTTCTACAACCTTGCTGTAAATTATACCCTATGTAAATAGTTGATTACTGTATAAAGTTTCATTTATGCTTTTGTACCCTTATTATGTTGTTCCAATGTAAACAGTTGAAATATACTGCCTATTTTGTTCTATGTAAACCGTCTTGAATCGCAGAAAGACGGTATATAAAAAACGTTAATTAAATAAATAAATAAATAAATAAATAAAACATACATTTTCAGTTCTTGCTTGCTCTTTCCATTATTCTTGACAATTTTTTAGGCTTGTTTAAAACTTTCTTGCTAATATTTTTTATTAGAATTTACTACAATTTTACTAGAATTTTTTTATTAGAATTTTTTAATGCACAGAAATTAACTTTGTATTTTAATTCATAGGTTAACATACATTAGATTGAGACATTGAAATAGCTCCATGGCATAAATGCACAGGAGAAGAGCCTCTTTCGATTGAATGAAGCTCTGCTACGAGGGGACATGGGATGAGGGTGAAAGGGGATAAATTCAGGAGGGATATGCAGAAATATTTCTTTACGGAAAGAGTGGTGGATCCGTGGAATAGTCTCCCAGTGGAGGTGGTAGAGATGAGGACAGTATCTGAATTCAAAGAAGCATGGGACAAACACAGAGGATCTCTTAAGGAAAAAAGGGGACTGTTCTAGTAGTTGATATGGAAGGGAAGTCTAGATAGGCCATGTGGTCTTTTTCTGTCATCATGTTTCTATGTTTCTAATTGTGTGCACACTAGTGGTCCAGGCAGATGCTAGGTAACTGCAGGCACACAAGGAAAGCACACCAGATCCAAGAACTATTATCCAAAGGTTCTCTGTTCTCTTGATCCGAAAATATCAGGGTTCAAATATGGACAAAGAAACTCTCTCTTACTGGAAACCAATATTACATTTAGATACTTGACACACTCTCATTCACCCTTCTCAATAATAGAGTCTACATTTAGCAATATTTTTAAGACCTATTTTACACTAACAAATTGATTGTGCACTAAAAAATGACCATCCATAGCCAATTTAACCAGGGGGATCCCAAACATGGGACTAAAAATGAGTTGAAAAGGGCAAGGTTCTATCCTCCCCATGAAATCCAGTCTTCCATTTCTCCCTGTCTACATGCTTAAGGCTCGCCTCCTTCTACCTTAAGTGGCCTGATGGTTAGGGCCAACAGCTAGGAGAAAAGTAGTGCTCCTGAAATATGCTGGCTTCTCTATACTGCACTGTATGACTTTCTCAACCTGAAGGAGCTGTACATAGTAGGATTGATTCAGTAGGGCTGCTCTACTCTCATGAGCTGTCCCCTAGGATCAGGCTGCTTAGAGTGAGAAAAGATGATTGGGATGCATGAGGGCAGAAAGTAAAGAAACCATGGTGGAAGAGTAACTGAACTAAAGGAGGAAGGAGGATGGGACTGCACAACTGAGCCATATATGAAGAAGACAAAGAGACTGATCAGGCTAGCCAGGGGAATATGAGGGAAACAAGCTTAAAGCAGGGAGTGAGAGGGAAGGAACTAAATGGAGGAATTATACTGCATGCTGCAATTAGTGAACACTTACTGTAATTTCTATATGTCTACGAGGATTGCCTATCAACACAACTATAATTCAAGTATATGCCCCAACAACAGTTGCAGACGAGGATGAAATCAATCAGTTCTATGAACAAGTACAAGCTGAAATTGACAGAACATGCAAACAGGATATGCTGACAGTCATGGGTGACTGAAACACAAATGTTGGCAACAAAGAATACAGCAAAATAGTGGAAAATATGGAGTTCGCAATAGAAATGACGCTGGAGAAAGACTAATAGAATTCTGCAAAACCAACGATCTATTCATATCAAACACCTTCTTCCAGCAACAGAAGCAGCGACTATACACATGGACAATGGATTGTACAAACATTAAATTGACTACATCTGTGGAAGTCAACGATGGAAAAGCTCTATAAACATAAACAAAGTTGAAACCTGGAGCTGACTGTGGTACAAATCACCAACTACTAGCATGCAAACTCAAGCTAAAGTTGAAAAAGAGCAAGCCATTCATGAATGTAGCAAAATATGACCATGAGAATATTCCACCAGAATTTAAAGACTTCCTGCAAAATTGATTTGCTGCTTTAGATACAAATGACAGAGCTCCAGAAGAGTTATGGGATGGCATATAATAGATTGTGATGGAAGAAAGTGAGAAATTTCTACGAAAGGTGAAAAAGCAAAAACAGCCAAAATGGACAATCAAAGAAACTCTGAAAATTGCCCAGAAATGCAGAGAAGCTAAAGCCAAAGGAGAAAGAGTCAATCACAGAACTCAGCAGAGATCTCCAATGTGCAGCAAGATAAGACAAGCAGAAGTACTACAATGATCCATTAAAGGAAATAGAAGCATAAACTATTAGAGAAAGAACACGATCAGCTTTCCTAAAGCTACAAGAGTTAAAGAAAAAATTCCAGCCTCAAATTGGAATGTTACAAGATGTTCAAGAATCCATGTTGAATGATGCTGAGAAGATCAAGAAAAGGTGGAAAGAATATAAGGAGTTTTTATACAATAAAGATCAAGTGGACCAACAGCCGTTTCAACTTGCACCTTATGATCCAGAACTATTGATGATGAAAGAAGAAGTTGAAGCAGCATTGAAAGCCTTATCAAAGAACAAAGCACCAGCCATTGATGGCATTCCCTTAGAAATATTACAGCAATCAGATGCAGCTGTTACCATACTTGCAAGGCTCTGTCAGGAAATTTGGAACACAATATCATGGCCAAGTGACTGCAAAAGATCTATGTTTATACCAATACTAAAGAAAGGTGATCCAACTGACTGTGAAAATTATCGCACAATCCAGTAAGATTTTACTGAAAATTATTCAGCAGAGACTACAACCATACCTGGAATGAGAACTACCTGAAGTGCAAGTAGAGTTCAGAAAAGGGCGAGGAATGAGAGTCATCATCCCAGATGTGAGATTGATCCTTGAAAAGGCTAAAGAATGCCAAAAGGATATCTGTATGTGTTTTATTGACTACAGCAAGACTTTTGACTGTGTAAACCATGAGAAACTCTGAACCACATTAAGAAGCATAAGTATACCAGAACATCTGATCATTCTCTTGCACAACCTTTACATTGATCAAGAAGCAACAGTTTGAATGGAATAAGGAGAAATAGAATGGTTTAAAATCAGCAAAGGTGTACGACAAGGCTGCATACTTTCCCCTTATCTGTTTTATTTATATGCAGAGAAAATCATCAGAGAAGCAGGACTATATGAAGACATCAGAGGTGGGAAGATTGGTGGAAGACTCATCAACAACCTTCGTTATGCTGATGATACCACATTACTGGCTGAAAGTGAAGATTATCTGAAACATTTGCTTCTCAAGATCAAGGAACATAGTCTTAAAATGGGTCTGCACCTTAATGTAAAGAAGACAAAGATCATGACAACTGGCAAAATCAATAAGTTCATCATTGATGGAGAAGAAACTGAAACAGTGGACAACTTTAACCTACTTGGATCAACTATCAATAAAGAAGCAACAAGCAGTCAAGAAATCAGATGACGTATTGCTCTTGGCAGAATGGCTATGAAGGACATAGACAAGATTCTCAAGAGCAGAGATGTCTTTCTCCATATAAAGATTCACTTGTTCATGCCATGATAGTTTCAATAACATCTTATGGGTGGGAAATTTGGACAGTGAAAAAGATAGGAAGAAAATTAATGCCTTTGAATTATGGTGCTGGAGATGAATACTGTGAATACCATGGACTGTCCACAGTACAAAGCAGTCAGTACTAGAGGAGATCAAACCTAAGCTTTCTTTAGAAGCTCAGATGACAAGATTTCGACTTTCATACTTTGAACACATCATGCGAAGAGAGAGATCATTAGAGAAAGACATCAAGCTTGGCAAGATAGAAGGTCAATGCAAAAGAGGAAGGCCAGCAATGAGAAAGATAGACACAATAACAGGAGCTGTGGATGCCAGTCTGTCAACAATGAGATGCCTGACTGAAGACCGAACCCAGTTTAGGACTACTATCCAGAGGGTTGCCATGAGCCAACACTGACTCAAAGGCACTTAAAAACAGCAACAATTACTGTAATTTTGTATGAAAGCACTATTTTTCTCAAAACAAGAGTACACGTTTATTCTTTAAAAGGATAGCTAAACCTTATTCCTAGGTCAATGGTGTTCACTTTTGTTCCTCAAGGACTGCAAACGATATGGGTTTTTTTAGCTATCCCAAATAAATATGCACTAAAGATTAAAGCAAAATTCATTCAAATATATCCCATGCATATTCATTAGAAAAACTTTTTTTAAATCTATCTAAGCCTTTCTCAGAAGCTCAAGAAGAGTTACAATCAGGTACAGTAGAGTGCATATTCAAAGCAGTTTAGTTGGTTAGTAGACCTGCTAAACTGTGGCAATCCCAATACTCAGCGGCACTATCCTGTTACATTAGCAGTAAATTTGAGAGACTAAGATCATATTGCACATAACCTGGCTCAGAAGTGAGGATTATAACTGTTATGATATGCACAAAACTAACCCATATGGAGTAATTGTCTCTTAAAAACATTCTACATGTAACTAATGAAAATAAAGATAGTTTACCATTAGTATTATGTGCTTGTTCATTATATCCAGCATATTTTTCTTTAATTGATCAAAGCTTCAGTCTTGGAATAAAACATTAGAAGCTGCAGAAGGTGGATGCCCAAATTATTAAGGCTTGATGGAGTGAGCTGGAACTCCCTGATTGGGTGGTATGAGAATGGGATTTGGGTGGAGAGACAGACCAGAGGAAGAAAGGAAATTTCAGATTTGGCAAATGGATACAGATGGAAGAGAGGAGAGTGGGTATCCCCACAGATGAGGGAGATTATGAGGATCTTTTTATTAATCGGTGCTTTTTATTAATCGGTGTTACACCCAATGCACCAATAGCACCAAACTCATGGTGCGTTAGGTGCAACACCTCCGTGTTAACCTTTGGGGGTTTGGAAAGCATTTCCCTGGCAGTTAATGTGGAGAATCTGTCCCATAGGGCATGCTGCATTAGTGTGCGTGCAACTTAACGCCATCTATTGAGCTAACACAGCGTTAGCTGCCCACTCTCTGCACCTATCCCACCTACTCGTTCCTCTGGCATGGGTTGCACGATTAGTGCAGGAAAGAGTAGTTACTCACCTGTAACAGGTGTTCTCCAGGAGCAGCAGGAATCAGTCCTCACATATGGGTGACGTCAGCGCTGACGGACCCCCCGTGCGGAGTATTTCCCCAGCTTTCAAGGAAAGCCTTTGGGAATGCAGTGTGCATGCACGGTCCCCTTCCCACCCAAGGGTGCCAATCTTGCTCAGTCTGATGACATAGCTAAAAGACAGTAAAAAACAAAATGAAGTATATGACTGCAACTCCAGGGGAGGAGGGAGGGTCGTGAGGACTGATTCCTGCTGCTCCTGGAGAACACCAGTTACAGGTGAGTAACTACTCTTTCTCCAGGACCAAGCAGGAATTCAGTCCTCACATATGGGACTCCCCAGCTCTAGGCTACCGGGAAACCAAAGCTGAAACAATGGCTCCCTCTCAAGAACCTCAGCATCTGTGATAAGAATATCTTCTGAGAACGCCCCCGTACGGTAGCCCAACACAAGGGCCGGAGGGTAGGAATTGCCTAAACCTCAAAGAGATTACGGAGTACCGCCTGTCCGAAAGCACTGTCCCTTCGGGACTCTCTTTCGAGGCAGTAGTGGGCTGCAAAAGTCTAGCTTGAAGACCAAGTAGCGGCCCGGCAGATGTCTACTAACGGAACAGAGAGATGAGATGAGCTACTGACGCGGCTTTCGCCCTGACATGGTAGGCCGTGACTCGACCCTGCAAGGAGAGGTCGGCTGCCTTGTATGCCCAGGCGATACAATCTGCTACCCAAGTGGACAACATACGCTTGGAGACAGGTAACCCCAGTTTATTAGGGTCAAAAGGGATGAAGAGTTGAGTAGCCCTTCAATGCTCCTGCGTACGTTCTATGTAAAAGGACAATGCCCTCTTACAGTCAAGAGTATGCAAGACTGTTTCAGCACGGCTGGTATGCGGCCTGGGAAAGAATGTCAGAAGAACCACCTCCTGGTTGAGGTGGAAAGAGGAGACAACTTTTAGAAGGAACTTCAGATGGGTCTGTAGGACCACCCTGTTCCTATAGAACCGTGTGTACAGTCTATCAAAAACTAGAGCTTGAAGTTCAGTCACACGTCTGGCCGAGGTAAGAGCTACCAGGAAGAGTGCCTTCCAAGAAAGGAAGCGTAAATGGCAAGTAGCCATCGGCTCAAACGGTGGGCGAGTAAGTTGCTGCAAGACCACATTCAAATCCAACTCAGTGGCTAGTGGACGAATCGGAGGCTTGAGCAGAAGCAGGCCTCTCAGGAAGCAGGACACCAAGGGGTGAACCGACAGAGACTGTCCCTCCACCAGTGAGTGGTGTGCTCATAGAGGTCTGACAGGTGAAGCAGGTATTGTAGTACTACTGGCACAAAGCAGGAGAAAGGATCTTCATTGCACTGATCACACCATATTGAGAACCTACGCCACTTGAGGGCATAGGACTTTCTGGTGGACTGCCTCCTAGAGGCCAAGACCACCTCCTCAATTTCCTTAGGTAGAAGTAAGGGAGCTAGCACTATCCTTTCAGCAGCCAGGCCATCAGATTGAGGGATCTGATATTGGGGTGCAGAAGGGAACCCTGATCCAGTGACAGGAGGTCGGGTTGCAACCCCAGAGGGAATGGAGTTTCCACCGCCAACTGCAGAAGAAGTGGAAACCATGGTTGCCTCGGCCATCTGGGGGCTACCAGAATCACCGAGGCCTTGTCCCATAGAATCTTGAACAGAGTTCGGGCCACTAGAGGCATGGGAGGAAACGCATACAGGAGGCCCATAGACCAAGAGATCAGAAACGCATCTGCTGCCACTCTCAGGGGATGCGGCTGCCTGGAGCAAAACCTGGGCAGCTGACGGTTCAGTGGACTTGCAAAGAGATCGATGGATGGAAGTCCCCATCGGAGAAAGATCTGCTGGACCACCAGTGGATTCAACTGCCATTCGTGAGGCTGGAGAATCCTGCTTAGTTTGTCTGCCAGGAAGTTCTCCTGACCAGGTATCTAAACTGTTTTGAGAAACATGCCTTGTTTGACTGCAAAGGAGCAAAGGGCCTGCGCCTCCTGACATAGGAGCCTGGACCCCGTGCCTCCTTGCTTGTTCACATAGAACATTGCGGGATGTGGGCTTTCCAGTCTTTTGCATTGAGTGTCACATGTATGATTTTCTCCCAGCTGGTGAGAGGTCTTACGTGTGCACTAGGTGCAAGGAGCTCTCTGCTCTCAGGGAACGAGTCCGTTCTCTAGAGGATAGAGTAGCAGACTTGGAAAACATAAGACAGACAGAGAGGTACATAGACGAGACCTACAGGGATATAGTCCTGAAGTCCCACCTCCAGTCTGGCAGCATCCCTGTTGCCATGGAGGAGAGAGGTCACGTGACAGGAGAGCATCACCCTGGTGTGGCAGGAAGTGATCCTGTAACTAGGACCTGTCCTCCAGGTGATGTAAACCCCTCTCGCACCGAGGAGGTTTCTCCAGGGCCAAGTGCCCATGCGGGAAAGGGTTAGGACAGCAGTTATAGTTGGTGATTCGATCATTAGGCATGTAGATAGCTGGGTGGCTGGTGGACGTGAGGATCGCCTGGTAACATGCCTGCCTGGTGCGAAGGTAGCGGACCTCACACGCCACCTAGATAAGGTCTTAGATAGTGCTGGGGAGGAGTCTGCTGTCTTCGTACATGTTGGTACCAATGACATAGGAAAATGTGGTAGGGAGGTTCTGGAAGCTAAATTTAGGCTTTTAGGTAGGAAGTTGAAATCCAGAACTTCCAGGGTAGCATTCTCCGAAATGCTTCCCGTTCCACGCGCAGGACCCAAAAGGCAGGCAGAGCTCCGGAGTCTCAATGCGTGGATGAGACAATGGTGCAGAGATGAGGGGTTCGGATTTGTTAGGAACTGGGGAACATTCTGGGGAAAGATGGGGCTCTTCCGAAGGGATGGGCTTCACCTTAACCGGGATGGAACCAGGCTGCTGGCATTAACCTTTAAAAAGGAGATAGAGCAGCTTTTAAACTAGATAATAGGGGAAAGCCGACAGTCGCCCAAGAGCGCATGGTTCGGAAGAATGTATCCTTGAAGGATACTACAAAAAGCAGAGAGGTTCCAAAAAAGAGTAAAGTAGCCCAAATGCCCTCGAGTATGGAGCAGACAGAACTTAAAGATCCCAAATTACCCATGTCTACCAATAGCCAAATTAATATGAATAAAATACAGTCTCTAAAATGCTTGTATGCAAATGCTAGAAGTCTACAAAACAAGATGGGAGAGTTAGAATATATAGCACTAAACGAGAGGTTAGATATGATTGGAATATCAGAGACATGGTGGAAGGAGGACAACCAGTGGGACACTGTGATACCTGGGTACAAACTATATCGAAATGATAGAGCTGATCAAATTGGTGGAGGGGTTGCGCTCTATGTTAGAGAGGGCATTGAGTCAGAAAGGATTAAAGTTTTGCAAGAAACAAAATTTGCTGTAGAATCTCTATGGATTGAAATTCCATGTAAAAAGGGGAAGGCGATGGCAGTGGGGGTGTACTATCGTCCGCCTGGCCAGAATGAACAAATGGATGATTATTTATTTACATTCTCTCATATACCGCGCTATTCTGCATCAGTGCGGTTTACATTGAACAAACTGAAATTACATTGAACAGGGCATTATAACTTGGAGATAACTATTTTACATGAAATGCTCAAAGAAATCAAGGAAGCTAGCAAAAGTTACAGTGCAGTAATAATAATGGGTGATTTCAATTACCCCGGCATCGACTGGGTCAGTGTCACAACAGGACATGCTAGGGAGATAAAGTTCCTAGATGAAATAAATGACTGCTTCTTGGAGCAGCTGGTTCATGAACCGACTAGGGGGAAGCAATATTAGACCTAGTCCTTAGTGGAACACCAGATGTAGTGCAAGAGATAAGGGTGTTGGGGCCACTTGGCAATAGTGATCATAGCATGATCGCCTTTGATTTTAATGAGTGGAGGAGGGATAGTAAGGAAATCCACAGTACTACCCTTTAACTTTCGAAAGGGAGACTATGATAGAATGAGGAAAACAGTTAAGAAAAAACTAAAAGGAGCAGTTGCAAAGGTTAAAGACGTACATCAAGCTTGGGTGTTGTTGAAAAATACTATCTTGGAAGCCCAGACCAGCTGTATTCCACGCTTTAAGAAAAGTGGAAGGAAGTCCAAAAAATTGCCAGCATGGTTTAAAGCTGAGGTCAGAGAGGCTGTTGTTGCCAAAAAAGCATCTTTCAAGAAATGGAAAAAAGAGCCAAATGATGAAACCTGGAAACAGCACAAGCACTGGCAAGTCAAATGCAAGGCATTGATAAGGCAGGCAAAGAGAGAATTTGAGAAGAAGCTTGCTGCGGAAGCAAAAACGCGAAATAAAGACCTTTTCAAGTACATTCGTAGCAAAAAACCCGTGAGAGAGTCAGTTGGTCCATTAGATGATAAAGGGGTTAAAGGAGCACTAAGAGGCGACAAGGCGATAGCGGAGAGACTGAATGAATTCTTTGCTTCGGTCTTTACTGAGGAAGATGTAGGGATGTTACCCACGACTGAAGTGGTATTTAAAGGTGTGGAAGAATTGAAGGAAATATCGATACATCGGGAAGATGTCCTACAACTATTAGATAAACTGAAGAGTAGCAAATCACCTGGGCCGGATGGTATACATCCAAGGGTGTTGAAAGAACTGAAATTTGAGATTGCAGACCTGCTATCAGTAATCTGTGAACTATCATTAAAATCATCTCTAATACCTGAGGATTGGAGGATCGCCAATGTAACACCAATTTTTAAAAAGGGTTCGAGGGGTGATCCGGGAAACTACAGACCGGTGAGCCTGACATCAGTACCGGGAAAAAATGGTAGAAACCATCATAAAGAATAAAATTACTCAGCATATAGATAGTCATGACCTAATGGGAGACAGCCAACATGGCTTTAGACAAGGAAGATCTTGTCTTACTAATCTGTTATGTTTTTTTGAAGGAGTGAATAAACAGGTGGACAAAGGTGAGTCGGTTGATATTGTGTATCTGGACTTTCAGAAAGCCTTTGACAAGGTCCCTCATGAGAGACTTTTGGCAAAACTAAAGAGTCATGGGATAGGAGGCAGTGTACTACTGTGGACCAGGAACTGGTTAAAAGACAGAAAGCAGAGGGTAGGGCTAAATGGCCAATTTTCCCAATGGAGAAAGGTGAATAGTGGTGTACCCCAGGGATCTGTGCTGGGTCCGCTGCTTTTTGACATATTCATAAATGACCTGGAAAGTGGAATAACGAGTGAGGTTATCAAATTTGCTGATGACACAAAACTATTTAAAGTTGTTAAAACCCAGGAGGATTGTGGAAAATTGCAAGAGGATCTTGATAAATTGGAAGACTGGGCATCAAAATGGCAGATGAAATTTAATGTGGAGAAGTGCAAGGTTATGCACCTAGGGAAGAACAACCCAAACTATGGTTACACGATGCAGGGTTCCACATTAGGAACCACCACCCAAGAAAAAGATTTAGGCGTCCTTGTGGATACCATGTTAAAACCCTCGGCCCAGTGTGCAGCGGCGGCCAAGAGAGCAAATAGAATGCTAGGTATGATAAGGAAAGGAATGGAAAATAAAACAAAAGATATTATAATGCCTCTATATCGTTCCATGGTGAGACCGCACCTTGAATATTGTGTGCAATTCTGGTCGCCATATCTTAAAAAGGATATAGCAATTTTAGAAAAGGTTCAGAGAAGAGCCACCAAAATGGTAAAGGGGATGGAAGGCTACTCCTATGAAGAAAGGCTAAAAAGGTTGGGGCTCTTTAACCTGGAAAAGAGACGGCTGAGGGGAGATATGATAGAAGTCTATAAATTAATGACGGGAGTGGAACGGGTAAACGTAGATCGATTGTTTACCTTATCAGAATATAGAAAGACTAGGGGACATGCAATGAAGCTACAGGGTAAACTATTTAAGACTAATAAAAGAAAATATTTTTTCACTAAACGTGTAATCAAACTCTGGAATTTGTTACCGGAGGATGTAGTAAAGGCTGTTAGTGTAGCTGGGTTTAAAAAAGGTTTGGACAAGTTCCTGGAGGAAAGGTCCATAAACCCATTATTAAGAAGGGACCCAGGATATCAGTGCTTGAACCAATACAAGCATTGTGGAACCTGTGTCCCTTGGGGAAACTGCTAGGTACGTATGACCTAGATTGGCCACTGTTGGAAACAGAATACTGGGCTTGATGGACCTTGGTCTGACCCAGTATGGCATATCTTATGTTCTTATGTTCTTATGTACTTGATTGTCTGTCTGAACTAAGACAGACTGACGAGAAAGGGCATGAGAAAAGGTCTGTAGAGCCAAGCGGATTGTTCGCAGCTCCAAGAGATTGATCTGCTGTGCGGCCTCCCGAGGAGACCAGAGGCCTTGAGTGCACGTGCCCTGGCAATGTGCACCCCAGCCCATTAATGAAGCATCGGTCGTCAGCACCCTTGTGTGTACCGGGGCCTGAAAGGGTACCCCCCTGAGAAGGTTTGGGAGATGGAGCCACCACTGCAAGGAATCCAAGAGTGGATTGGACACCTTTACTCTGTCTCAGAGGTCGCCTGTGGCTTGCGCCCACTAAGCTCTGAGGCACCACTGAGCAGGCCGCATGTGCAGGCGGGCATTCGGGGTCACATGCACCGTGGATGCCATATGGCCAAAGAGCCGCAGGAAGTGTCTGGCGGAGACCTGAGAACTGCTTTGGAACTGGATGGCCAAGTCCATCAGCCTGTGGGCCCTGTCCTCGGGCAAGTAAGCTCTTGCCTGAAGGGTGTCTAGTCTTGCCCCTATAAACTCTAGGTTCTGTGAAGGGCGCAAAGTGGACTTTGCGAAGTTTATGACAAAGCCCAGATGCTGAAGAAGAGAGACAGTGCGAAGAGTGGCTTGTCTGGCCTCCTGGAGAGATTGCCCTCTGATGAGCCAGTCGTCCAGGTATGTGAAGACAAAAATTCCCTGATTTCTGAGTTAGGCCGCCACCACCGCCAGGCATTTGGTGAAAAACCTGGGGGCGGAAGTTAGGCCAAAGGGAAGTACTCTGTACTGAAAATGGTTTCCTCCCACCACAAATCTGAGATATTGTCAGTGGTCTGGATGGATGAGGATGTGAGTATAAGCATCCTTTAGGTCTAAGAAGCATAGCCAATCTCCCTGCTGGAGGTAGGGCAGCAGTATCCCAAGGGTAAGCATCTTGAACTATTCCCTCTCCAGAAACTTGTATAGGTTTCGCAAGTCTAAGATAGGCCGGAGGCCTCCTGTCTTTTTTGGTACCAGGAAGTACCTGGAGTAGAAGCCTTGCCCTTCCAGGTGGTGAGGCACCGATTCCACCGCCTGTTCCTTTAGAAGACTTGCCAACTTCTGAAGGAGGAGGTTTCTGTGCAGAGGGAGTCTTGGAAGCTCCTCTGGAAAGTAGGAGGGGGGTATCTGGTTGAAATGGAGCAAGTAACCCTTCGGGACTATGCTGAGGATACAGGTAACCCCTGTGATGGCTGACCATCTGTATGGGTACAGGGTCAGCCGACCTCCTGTGCTGAGTGGAACCAGCTGTGGAGAAGAGGCTATGCTGTGGGAGTCAAAACCACGCTCCCTGTTGTGCAGGAGCCGGAGCTGGCGGCTTGGGGATCTTCTGCCTAGGGGGCCCATGCCCCTGCCCCTGCTCCTTGGCCTGCTGGCCCTGTTGGGGAGCTGGAGAGGCCTGGTATTGAGGGTAGGATTTGTAGGCAGCACCCTTCCTCAGGAAAAAGGGCTTCTTTCCTGAGCCCTTCTTTTCCTGAGAAGCGGTAGAAGTCTTCCTGGACAGCCTTGTCCTGGTGAGATTCTCAGTCTCGCTTTCCAAAGCCTTTTCAGTCATGGGCTTACCGAAAAGGTTTTAACCTTGACATATGAACATAAGATATGCCATAATGGGTCAGACCAAGGTCCATCAAGCCCAGTATTCTGTTTCCAACAGTGGCCAATCTAGGTCATATGTACCTAGCAGTTTCCCCAAGAGACACAAGTTCCACAATGCTTGTACTGGGTCAAGCATTGATATCTTCGGTCACTTCTTAATAATGGTTTATGGACCTTTCCTCCAGGAACTTGTCCAAACCTTTTTTAAACCCAGCTACACTAACAGCCTTTACTACATCCTCCAGTAACAAATTCCAGAGTTTGATTACACGTTGAGTGAAAAAATATTTTCTTTTATTAGTCTTAAATAGTTTACCCTGTAGCTTCATTGCATGTCCCCTAGTCTTTCTATATTCTGATAACGTAAACAATTGATCTACGTTTACCCGTTCCACTCCGTTCATTAATTTATAGACTTCTATCATATCTCCCCTCAGCCGTCTCTTTTCCAGGTTAAAGAGCCCTAACCTTTTTAGCCTTTCTTCATAGGAGTATCCTTCCATCCCCTTTACCATTTTGGTGGCTCTTCTCTGAACCTTTTCTAAAATCGCTATATCCTTTTTAAGATACGGCGACCAGAATTGCACACAATATTCAAGGTGCGGTCTCACCACGGAACGATACAGAGGCATTATAATATCTTTTGTTTTATTTTCCATTCCTTTCCTTATCATACCTAGCATTCTATTTGCTCTCTTGGCCGCCACTGCACACTGGGCCGAGGGTTTTAACATGGTATCCACAATGACGCCTAAATCTTTTTCCTGGGTGGTGGTTCCTAATGTGGAACCTTGCATCGTGTAACCATAGTTTGGGTTGTTCTTCCCTAGGTGCATAACCTTGCACTTGTCCACATTAAATTTCATCTACCATTTTGATGCCCAGTCTTCCAAGGAACAAGGGACATCGACCAACTTGTCCTGCACCCATGGCTCCAGGTCTGATGACTGTAGCCAGGCCTGACGGCGTGCACCGATGCCAGCCACAGCTAGCCAGGCCGAAGCCTCGAAGCCATCATAGGCTGCTCGAGAGATAAACTTCGAGCACTCTCAAATCCCTGTTGACACAGTGTTGATCCTCTGCAAAGGTTCCTCGGAGAGGCCAGCTGAGAACCCGGCAATCTCCTTTTCAGGTCTCGTAGCTCCATGCCCATGTACAGCTGGTAAGTCTGGACATGTCAATATAGCATAGAGCCCTGGAAGCACTTTCTACCGAGGGCATCCAGGTTCCGAGCCTCTCAGCCAGGGGGCACCGAGGAGTGCATCTTCTGACTCTTCAGACGGTGCATGGCCGATTCCACAACCATAGAGTGGTGCGGTAGCTGCGCCTTCTGGAACCCAGGGCTCTTACAGACTCGATAAATGGAATAGACCCATTTGCTAAGAACCGGCATTGAGGCCGGTGCCTCCCACATATGGAAGAGCAGCCATTTCAGCATCGGAGGAACTGGTACAGTAAAGGCTTCCTTCGGAGGAAAGTCATACTGGAGGGCATCGAGCTCCTCGGCTCGAGGATCCTCCTCGGCGTCCGCAGGGAAGGTCAAGGCCTTGGCCATGTCCCTCACGAAGTCCGAGAACCGGGTATCCTCCGGGAGGGACCGTCTCCGAGGTTCAGGACTCCGGTGAGTCCGAAGGGACGCACTGGGTCTGGAAGGTGTCCGGGGACTCCTCGTCCTCCGTCTCCCGCTCCGACTCCTCTGAGGAGGAATCGAGTGGCTCCGGCCGTGTGGGCTTCGGTGCCACCTGCCCCAACACCGAGGGTATCGGCGTCGACAATCTCAGCTCCGCACAGGAGGTTGAGGGGGACCTTGACCGAGGATCGACTCGATACTTCATCGAATCGAGGATTGGTTCGATCTCCGGGGTCGACTTGGACGTCGAGGTCCCAGTGGTCGGGGCAGATGCACCGGTCAGACCGGCGCTCAGCACCCACTGCTGTTCCATGAAGACAGCCAAGCTGCTCTCCAAGGCCGTCAACCTGAGTCCAAGCTCAGGACACTCAGCAGCCCCCGACTCGGGCCCCGACAGTGTCGGGCACGGTGTTGGCTCCCCTGGAGGAGAGTCCATGAGGACAACTGCACTTACATGACTCAGGGACTCCGGCTCCACATGAGGTAGCTTTGAAGTCCTCTCCGACTCCGAGAGCCCGGGGCGGCGGTCAGGGCTGCGCAACCTGGCCCTCGAGGAATCAGGATCCTCCACCGATGCCACCCTCGCAAGCTTTTTCTTCCTTCTGTGCTCCCAGGAGGGGGACTCACTTTCAGAGGAATCCCGACAGCGCTCGGGGTCGGAATCCCAAGATTTTGAGGCCTCTGATGAAGTCCGGGCCCGGCCGGACACGGAGTCAGAGAATATTCGCTCACGTTGATGCTGACGGTTCTGAAGCGCCTTTGACGACATTTTGCCACACGGGCCACAGGCCAGCGGGTCATGGTCAGGCCCGAGTCATCGGAGGCAGCAGTCATATGTATCGGTGAGAGACATACGTTTCCTGCACCGATCACCCTTTTTGAACCCACTGGCAGCCATCGGGGGAAAAAGGGTCCCTGCAAGGTCAAAAGACCGGGCTGCCAGTGAAAACACAAAAAGAGCGCAAACGCTAGTCACGAAGGACAAAAACCGAAAATCAAAATTCCGGACTCGATACCGGTGTGTCGAGCCCAGGCGGGAAGGGGAACCGGCGTCAAACCGGATAAGACAACGTGAAAAAACGCAGAAAAATCAACTTTTTACCGGGTGACACGAACTCACGACCGTCGGGCTCCATGGAAAAAGAAAGACTGAGCAAGATGGCACCCTTGGGCGGGAAGGGGACCGCGCATGCGCGCTGCATTCCCAAAGGCTTTTCTTGAAAGCTGGGGAAATGCTCTGCACGGGGCTCTGTCAGCGCCGACATCACCCATATGTGAGGACTGACTTACTGCTTGGTCCTGGAGAATCATCTTGCACTAACTCTTATGTCTCTATGCTAGCTAGCAACATGCGTCCCAGCGCCAGGTCACATACTTCCAGCTAGCACCTGTTAGTAAAAAAAAATCCTATATGTGGATTGTGTGGGGCAGTGGGAAATTGGGGGATTTGCAGAGAGCAGATATCCAGAGTTTGGGAGGGAGAAGAGCAGGAACCTAGGGATGGGTGAAGGAGAAATTAGTGAGTGTATATAAGATGAACTGAGAGGTATGAGATAGAATGTGAAATGTGGGATAAGAGGAGGCAGCTGAAGGGTAGGGAAGAGTTCAGAAATGGTATGAAAGCCCTGGAGGGCAGTGGAAAGGGATGGGTGGATGAAGGTGGTGAGAGAGGTTAGAAGTGGGGCTGGAGAATAGTTGGCTGGGTAGGGAACAAAAAACAGAAAATAAGGACTGGGAAGAAAATAAGAGTCGCAAATGGAAAGCTAATAGGTAGGTGAGAGATTAGAAGAGAAAAATTGAGTACTCGAACATGGGTGGGTGGGGGGGGGACAGGAATCTAGTTACGCATGACTAGAGAGGCAGAAAAGATATGAAAGGAAAAGTTCAATGTCAGAGACAGATGTAAAGGAGGAATATTAGAAGACAGGAGTTTGGAGAAGACAGGAGAGTGGAACCAACATGATTAGAAAATGAACAAGTCCAGATAACAAAAGCAGAAAAAAGCATTTTATTTTCAGTTTAGTAATTGGTTTGCAGCTTGTCGTGCAGTGAGGGCTTGTGTGCATCAGTGATGCTGAGAACTAAACTATCGGTAGTTTAACTACTGGCAGGGTCTCCCAAGATGGACAGGTCTCAGCTGAGATGCCAGACCAAGACAAACCACCCATCTGGGCAGCAGCAGAATGGGATAGTGTTGACAGCGGAGGATCACATTTCTGTGACAACGGCAACAACACCAAACTTAAACTGCGCGGAAGAAAGGCCCGGCAATCTACTTCTGTATCTTGCCATGAAAACCCAATGGATAGTTACAACAAAACAAATTCTGCTGTAGTGCTGGAAGATGAGACCCCCAGGTTGGAAGGCACTCAACTAGCTACTGGGGAAGTGCTGAAGACTTTTCAGAGTAAAGCCAGCATTTATGATGTGGTTGGATCAAAGCCCTCGGGACGTCTGACTGCTGATGTAGCTGCGCATGAAATGAGAGTCAGAAGCTGTAAAGATGTCTTACATATTGGAACATGGAACGTACAAAGGGAAGTTGGAGGCGGTCAAGAATGAAATGGAACATGTACAACTTGATCTGTTGGGTGTCAGCGAACTGAAATGGACTGGCATGGGGCACTTTGCATCAGATGATCACATGGTCTACTATGCTGGAAATGAAAGACAAAGAAGAAAAGGTGTTGCATTTATAATAAAGAAGAAACTTGCAAGAACTGTAATGAAATACAATGCAGTCAGCGAACGCTTAATCTCTATTCGTCTACGAGGAATGCCTATCAACACAACTATAATTCAAGTATATTCCCCAACAACAGCTGCAGAAGAGAATGAAATTGAAGAGTTCTATGAACAAGTACAAGCTGAAATTGACAGAACATGCAAACAGGATATCCTGATAGTCATGGGTGATTGGAACGCAAAGGTTGGCAACAAAGAAGAAGACAAAGTAGTTGGAAAATATGGACTTGGCAACAGAAATGAAGCTGGAGAAAGACTGATAGAATTCTGCAAGACCAACGATCTATTCATCTCGAACACCTTCTTCCAGCAACACAAGTGGCGACTGTACACATGGACTTCACCCAATGGATTGTATAAAAATCAAATTGACTACATCTGTGGAAGTCAACGATGGAAAAGCTCTATAACATCAACAAAGACAAAACCTGGAGCTGACTGTGGTACAGATCATCAACTACTAGTATGCAAACTCAAGCTAAAGCTGAAAAAGAGCAAACCACTCATGAATGCAGCAAAATATGACCTTGAGAATATACCACTGGAATTTAAAGACTGCCTGCAAAATCGATTTGCTGCTTTAGATACAAATGATAGAGTTCCAGAAGAGTTATGGAATGACATCAAGAAGGTTGTGTTGGAAGAAAGCGAGAAGTCTCTACAAAAGGTAAAAAAGAAAAAAACGGCCAAAATGGATGACGGAAGAAACTCTGAAAATTGCCTAGAAACGCAGAGAAGCTAAAGCCAGAGGAGAAAGAAAGACAATCACAGAACTCAACAGAGATTTCCAACGTGCAGCAAGACAGGACAAGGAAAAGTACTACAATAACGCATGCAAGGAAATAGAAGCAGAAACTATTATAGGAAGAACAAGATCAGCTTTCCTAAAGCTATGAGAGTTAAAGAAAACGTTCCAGCCTCAAATTGGAATGTTACAAGATGCTCAAGGTTCTATGTTGAATGATGCTGAGAAGATCAAGAAAAGATGGAAGGAATATACAGAGTTTTTATATGATAAAAATCAAGTGGACCAACAGCCGTTTCAACCTGTACCTTATGATCTGGAACCATTGGTGATGAAAGAAGAAGTTGAAGCAGCATTGAAAGCCTTATCAAAGAACAAAGCACCAGGCAATGATTGCATTCCCATAGAAGTATTACAGCAATCTGATGCAGCTGTTACCGTACTTACAAGGCTCTGCCAAGAAATATGGAAGACAGCATCATGGCCAACTGACTGGAAAAGATCTGTGTTTATACCAGTACTAAAGAAAGGTGATCCAACTGACTGTGGAAATTATCGCACAATCGCTCTGATCCCACATGCCAGCAAAATTCTACTGAAGATTATTCAAAAGAGACTACAATCATACCTGGAACAAGAACTACCTGAAGTACAAGCAGGGTTCAGAAAAGGGCGAGGAACGAGAGACATCATTGCGGATGTGAGATGGATCCTTGAAAAGACTAAAGAATACCAAAAGGATATCTATTTGTGCTTTATCGACTATAGCAAAGCTTTTGACTGTGTAAACCATGAGAAACTTTGGGCCACATTAAGAAGCATGGGTATACCAGAACACCTGATCGTTCTCTTGCACAATCTGTACATTGATCAAGAAGCAACAGTTCGAACGGAACAAGGAGAAACAGAATGGTTTAAAATAAGCAAAGGTGTAAGACAAGGCTGCATACTTTCCACCTACCTGTTTAATTTATATGCAGAACAAATCATCAGAGAAGCAGGATTGTATGAAGACAACAGAGGTGTGAAGATTGGTGGAAGACTCATCAACAACCTTCGCTATGCTGATGATACCACATTACTGGCGGAAAGTGAAGATGATCTGAAACATTTGCTTCTCACAATCAAAGAACATAGTCTCAAAATGGGCCTGCACCTTAATGTAAAGAAGACAAAGATCATGACAACTGGCATAATCAACAGGTTCATCGTCGAAGGAGAAGAAATTGAAATCGTGAATAACTTTAACCTACTTGGATCAACTATCAATAAAGAAGCAACAAGCAGTCAAGAAATCAGACGACGCATTGCTCTTGGCAGAATGGCTATGAAAGACCTAGATAAGATTCTCAAGAGCAGAGATGTCTCTCTCCATACAAAGATTCGACTTGTTCAAGCCATGGTATTTTCAATAACATCATATGGATGTGAAAGCTAGACAGTGAAAAAGATAGACAGGAAGAAAATTGATGCCTTTGAATTATGGTGCTGGCGGCGAATACTGTGTATACCATGGACTGCCCGAAGAACAAACCAGTCTGTACTAGAGGAGATCAAACCTAAGCTTTCTTTAGAAGCTCAGATGACAAGACTTCGACTTTCATACTTTGAACACATCATGCGGAGAGAGAGAGATCATTAGAGAAAAACATCATGCTTGGCAAGATAGAAGGTCAACACAAAAGAGGAAGGCCAGCAATGAGATGGATCGATACAATAACAGCAGCTACGGGTACCAGTCTGTCAACAATGAGCCGCCTGACTGAAGATCGAACACAATTTAGGATAGCTATCCAGAGGGTCGCCATGAGTCGACTCCGACTCAACGGCACTTAACAACAACAACAATTGGAATGTCAGGTTTTCTGATATGCATCTGTTATATCTTTATACTTTGCTCAATGCAGGAGGAAATGCACTTCTTTTTCTATTTCAAATGCAATGTCTAACTTCTCAGGGTTTTCATTTCACATTATTGTTATTGTAAACCGCCCAGATGGCTCCCGATGGGCAGTCTATCAAATATTTTAATAAAGATAAAGATAAGGTGTGGGCATGTATATCAACTCTCGAGCACCTACTTGTGTGTGTGAAATGCTTTCTAGATGCACAGGTCACCTATTTGGGGGCAATTTTCAAACTCTGCGCTGCAGCAAAAACCATCTGTACTCTTTAATGTGGGCTTTGCACCAGTTCTCAAAGTGAAAGTACTCACATCCTTTTATTTTGAAACTTGTGAGTACAAAGCACATATATTCATTTGCATCTGCATTTCTGAAGGTAAAATTTTGCTAGACAAACACACAAAGATATGAAAATTCCATGTAGTCTGTATGTTACTTTCACTTCCCAACCTAAACATTTCCGCATTTGCTCTACCAAAATCTCTGCAAATAACGCATAACACCATTGAATTGAAAATGGAAGTCAAATATCTGGGGATATACCTCGACCAAAACGTAAACTTTCAAGCACATATAAGCAAGATTACAAAAACTGCCTACAACAAACTAAGAACAATACAAAAACTCAAACCTCGTTTGGACTTTAATAACTTCCACACAGTCTGCCAGGCCTTGATAATGCTAATACTGGACTATTGCAACATCATCTACCAGGGCCTACCTACCCAGTCCATCTACCCTTTGCAATTACTACAAAACACAACGGCCCGTATCAAAACTGGGGCACCAAAAACCAGCAACATAACCCCAACATTGAGACAATTACATTGGCTCCCCATAATCACCAGGACCAAATACAAAGCAATACTCACCATTTTCAAAATCCTACACCAACTATAACCACCAACACTACAAACCCTCATCAGCAAGGACCCTGAAAACAGAACAAAAGGGAAACTCAATAAAGCGTGGTCACTCACCTGTAACAGGTGATCTCCAGGAACAGCAGGAATTTAGTCTTCACATATGGGTATCGTCGGTACCGACGGAGCCTGCGTGAGAATGCTCCCCAGCGTCCAATAGCTTTTGGGAGCACCCCTCAGCACATGCATGCTGCCTTCCCGCCTTTCCAACTGTCCCTCTTCAGTTAAGTTTGTAGCTGAGTGAAAGGATAGAGGGATAGAGGAAAGAGACAGAGAGATAGAGAGACAACTCTTAGGGGAGGTGGGTGGGTTGTGAAGACTAAATTCCTGCTGTTCCCGGAGATCACCTGTTACAGGTGAGTAACTACGCTATCTCTAGGAACATGCAGGAATGTAGTCTTCACATATGGGGACTCCCTAGCTGACGATGCCAGGGAGACAGCCCCAGGAAGCTGCCACCTATAGTAAGGTGAGCCATGCTTTCTCCCATGGATCTCTGGCATCCCACCAGGGTTGGTGGGTAGGAGTTGAATTAGGTCTGAAAGAGATATTGAAGAACAGCCTGGCCAAAGAAGGCATCCCGACGGGAGGCTTTATCTAGGCAATAGTGGGCTGTAAAGGTGTGTACTGAAGCCCAGCTCGACAAATGTCATCAATAGACACAGAGTGAAGGTTAGCCATAGAGGCTGCCATGGCTCTCATATGTGATATGCCCTTGAAGAGGAAGACTCTTACTCTCATAAGCAAAGGATATGCATTGTGAAATCCATTTGGATAGAGTTCTTTCGGAGACTGGAAGTCTCAAATGACTAGAATCAAAAGCAATAAAAAGTTGAGAAGACCTTCTATGTTGCTGTGTTCTTTGTAGGTAAAAAGCCAAGGCTCTTCTACAATCCAAAGTATGAAGGCTCCTTTCTGCATTAGAGGCATGAGGCCTCGGAAAGAATACAGGAAGATAAATCGATTGATTTAAATGAAAAGGCAAAACCACCTTTGGTATAAAGTATGAATGAGTTCTGAGAACAACCCTATCATGGTGAAACCTAGTATAAGGAGGATCAGCCACTAAAGCTTGCAATTCACTAATGCGACGTACAGAGGTGATTACAATTAGGAAGATGACCTTCCAAGACAAAAGCTTTAGGGTTCTAATGGCTAAAGGTTCAAAGGGCGGTTTCATGAGCTGCCCGAGATCTAGGTTTAAAACGCATGCCACCGGTGGTGGCCTGATTGGAGGCTTTGTTAATAAAAGACCTCTCATAAATCTTGATATGAGTGGATGAGAGGAAATTGGTTGTCCATTTAGAGGTTTATAGGAAGCTGTAATTGCACTAAGATGGACTCTTACTGAATTGGTCTTTAGACCAGAATTTGATAAATTAAGTAGATGCTCCAGTATCAATTCCAAAGGTATCATAAGGGGGTTTAACCCCTTCTGTGAACACCATATAGTAACTTGAAGGCGTAAGAGCATCTTGTGGAAGGTTTTCTAGAAGCCTGAAGGATATCTTTTACCTGTTGGGAAAGGATGAGATCCTGAAGGTCTAAGCTTTCAGCAACCAGGCCCTGAGATGCAGGGACTGGGGATTCGGGTGCCATAGCATCCCGTTCTCTCTCAAGCTGCACCTCTGGAGTTAGGGTGTGCTCCAAATCATCTCTCCCAAGAGATGTAGAAGCAGGAAATACCACGTTTAGCATGGCCACTGTGGCGCTATGAGGATCATACAACACCTGTCTCTCTGAAGCTTGTTTTGGGGATGAGGGGAATGGGTGGGAAGGCATAGAGGAAGTCGTGACCCCAGTGAAGAAGGAAGGCATCCCTTGCCTAGCAATTTTGAGCCAGAATTCTGGAACAGAACCGGGGAAGTTTGGCATTCAGTGGACTTGCAAATAGGTCTTTGTCTGGGGTTCCCCAGATCTGAAATATCTTGGCCACCTGGTTCTAGGTGGAGAGGCCCTTCATGAGGCAGCAGTACTCAGCTGAGTTTGTCTGCCCAATGGTTTTGAATGCCTGGAAGATATACCATGAGAAGGTGAATTTGATGCTCTCTGGCGAGGGCCCATAGTTGTAAAGCTTCATTGCATAATGACAGAGAGCCTGTTCTGCCCTGCTTGTTCACGTAGAACATGGCTACTTGATTGTCCGTTTGGACTAGGACTGTCTTGTAGCTGAGCTGGGCATGGAATACGTGAAGAGCTAGAAAGAATACTCTGAGTTCCAAGAGGTTTATGTGAAGACAAGCCTCCTGTGGAGTCCAGGTACCCTGGGTAGAGAGATGATGCAGGTGTGCTCCCCATCCCACCTGCGATGCATCTGTTGTTAGGGTGGCCTGGAATAGGGGTGGCTGGAAAGGAGACCTCACTAGAAGATTTTCCAGTGATTGCCACCATTGGAAGGACAAAATTAGTCGTTGTGAGTTTGATATCTTGTCCGACAGATGTCCTGTGGCCTGTGTCCACTGTGTAGATAGGGCCCACTGGGCTGCTCGCATATGAAGACGAGCATAGGGAACCACATGAACCGTGGATGCCATATGTCCCCAATAGTTGTAGTAGTTCTCGAGCAGTTAGGGAGGACTTCACAGCTGCTTGAGAAGCGAGCTGCACTATGAGAAGACAGCGGGGTTGTGGAAGAAAAGCCCTTGACTGTCTGGTATCTAAACGAGCTCCTATGAACTCCAGGGACTGAGACGGAGCAAGTTGTATTTTGGGAGGTTTATGACCAATTCCAAATATTGAAGGATTCGCATTGTGCGAGACAGTGCAGAGCTGGCCTCTGGAACCGTGGGGGCTCGAATGAGCCAGTCGTCTAAGTAAGGGAAGACGAATATCCCTAGGGTTCGCAGAAATGCAGCTACTACTGCCATGCATTTCGTGATTACTCTTGGTGCCGAAGCCAGACCAAAGGGAAGAACACTGTATTGGAAATATTTTACCCTGAAAAGGAATTGTAAGAATTTCCTGTGATCTGGAAGGATCAGAATGTGAGTATATGCATCCTTTAGATCTAGAGAACAAAGCCAATCCTGACTTTGAAGGTATGGCAGAAGAGTTCCCAGAGAAATCATTTTGAGCTTTTCTCGGAACAGATATATGTTCAATTCTCTGAGGTCTAGAATGGGTCTGTGTCCTCCTGTTTTCTTTGGAATAAGAAAATAGGGGGAGTAGAAACCTGTACCCTGCTGAAGAATGGGCACCTCCTCTATTGCTCCTTGAGCAAGGAGTGTTGAGACCTCTCGATCCAGTAGATTGTCTGTAGAGGTTTGGGAATTGAACTGTCTTACGATTGTAGGAGGGGGTATACTGTGAAAATGAAGCTTGTACCCCTCTCCCACAATGGACAGAGTCCAATTTTCTGCTGTTATTTGGTGCCATCTGTTGGCAAAATGACACAACCTGCCTGGAATGTTTAGGGGTTCTGGATCTTTCAGAGGCAGGGAGGCTAAGTTCTCTATGAAGGAGTCAAAGCCCTTGAGGGGGCTGGGCCTGTGGAGCTGGTTGAGCTCTAAGGCCTTTTGGCTTCTTTTGTTGTCTGGATTGTTGTTGTTGACCTTTCTGGGCAACTTGACCCTGAGCTTGCCCTTGCTGGGTATAGGATGGATAAAACTTCCTCTTTTTGCTGAAAAAGGGTTTTTTATAGGGTTTCTTTTTGGCTGGATTGCTGTAGATTTTGACAATCTAAAGTGATATTGTCAGCATCTATCTCATTAGTCTTTTCCTGCCAATTCTTGCCAAAGAGGTTTATTCCTGTGCAAGGGATGCTTCCTAATTTATCCTCTACCCAAATCTCCACGTCTGATGCCTGAAGCCAGGCAATCCGACGTGCACCAATGGCAATAGCAGAGGTTCTGCTGATGCATTCAAAGCAGTCAAAGGCTGCACGATTCATAAACTTGGAGACGTCTTGAGCATGCTTGACAAGAGTAAGGAAGTCTTGACGCTTGTCATCAGGGAAAAGGGGGCTTATAAGCTCCAAATCTCCTGTGACCTCTTTGAGGAACATTCCCATATATAAAATATATGAGCTGATCCTAGCTGAAAGCCTGGAAGCCTGAAATGTTCGACACCCAAAAGCATCAAGAGTCTTGCATTCACGACCTGGAGGATTGGATGCATGTCTTTTTGCACTTTTCATCCTACGCATGGCTGACTCTACCACCATTGAATGGTGTGGCAGCTGAGTCTTTTGAAACCCAGGACATGGTGGAACACGATACATGGTATCGAGTCTCTTAGAATGAGGAGATGTGGTCAAAGGTGTCTCCCACATTCTGAGCATCAAATCCTGAAGAATTTCATGAATGGGCAAAGTGGCTGCCTCCTTGGGAGCCTTAGGGTATTGGAGAATTTCCAATTCCTTTGCTCTAGGTTCTTTTTCAGGAGCTACCGTGATTGAAAGGCCTCGGGACACATCATGAATAAAATCCTGAAAAGACATGTCTTCCAGAGGAGACATTCTGCGTTGGGGAGAAGAGAAATCTTCTGGGAGAAACACTCTGGTACCGGCAGAATTATCAGAGTCATCAGAATTGGAGGATTCGAAGTATCTCTGATCCAGATGTTCATGCAAAGCACGGTCTCGGTATCGATCGAAGTCGGTACTGAGTTTGTCCGGTACTGATCTGTTGATGCCAGAAAAGGTCGGCATGGGAAGAATTCCCACCGGTGCCGGTACCGTCGGTGCTGGTACCGGTATCGGTACCAGTGCCCGTTGAACCCCCGGTGTCAACGGTACCGCAGCTGTAAGGAGAGCTGCAAGACTGCATTCGATAGCGAGGAATCTCTGGTCTATCGATGCTGCCTATGCCTGGGTATCAGTACCGGGAAAAGTGTCTGGAACCCCTGAGCATGGCACCAGTAGTTATGCCCTGGTTGAGACCTCGAGAACATCCTGGAACCCCGTTGATGCTTTGGAGGCCGAAGCCTCCCGCCGGAGCTGTTTTGCTGGAGCAGTTTCCTCAAGGGCAATGCCAATGGCCTCTCGATGCTTTGAAGGAGAGTTACCCTTTGAGGACCAGCTCTTATGTTTAGTTACCTGAGATCCATGGGAGGAAGACGAGGCTCTTGAAGACGTCGATGCAATGGACCTGGCATCTGAAGAAAAGATGGTACCGAGCTTTGCAGCCCGGTTCTGTCTTCTTCTTTTAGTCATCCCCATACAAGAGGAACAATCAGATGGAGAATGGACAGGGCCTAAACATTTGCATGGGAGTCGGTGATGGAAATGGTAATCTTAGTACATTTTTTAAAACCACTAGCTGGTTTTTCCATATTCTACGGAAAATGGGGCCTAATGCCCAAAATGGTGCCTAGCACCAAAAAGAAAAAGTTTCTAAGAGAAACAGTTCAGAAAATATATATATATATATATATATATATATATATTTTTTTTTTTTTTTAGAAAAGAAGAAAAAAGAACTGGTGGTACCGGGAGCTGTCATGTGGAGGCAGACACGACCACAAGAAAGCAAGTTTAAAGAAGAAATTTTCTGCGGTGTCCTGTCGGCTCCGCGGAAAATGAAGAACTGAAGAGGGACAGTTGGAAAGGCAGGAAGGCAGCGCGCATGTGCTGAGGGATGCTCCCAAAAGCGTTCCTATTGGACGCTGGGGAGCATTCCCACGCAGGCTCCGTCGGTACCAACGATACCCATATGTGAAGACTACATTCCCGCTTGTTCCTGGAGATAAACCTACTAATAATACCAAAGACCAAAACCAAAGTTAAACAAACAACTTGTCAAAGAGCTTTTTCAATATATGCTCCATCACTCTGGAACGCCCTCCCAAAAAACATAAGAACCTAGTTCATAAGAACATAGTTCAATGTAATGTTATGAATCCTGATGTAAATAGTTCAATGTTATGTTATGTTATGAATCCTAGTTACTAAGTCCTGTTCGATTTAATGCACAACGCACCTCCCCTGCCTGTGCAAAATTGTTAATTGTAAACCGCACTGATGTCAAATAGCGCGGTATAGAAAAGCTAGAAATAAATAAAATAAATAAATAAACCACCAATGACCTGTGGGACTTTCAGAAAGCCTTAAAAACACACCTTTTTTGGAATACTATGGACCAGAACCTGAAACACTGTGCAAAACGCACCCACTTCAATGAAATATGAACACATCCAAACATTCTACCTTCCATACAATAGCAGCAACCATCAAAGCCAACATCAAGAAACCATGTATCCAATATTGTTAATACCCCTGTTATATCCAAGTTTTTAATTCCTTGTTCTACATAAAGTTCATTTTGTTTAACATTCAGTGTAAACCGCTTTGAATGTAAGAAAAGCGGTGTAGAAAAATTGTTAAGTAAATAAATATACTGTCAATGTGGCTAATAGTATGCACATGGAGGCACATTCCAATGTGAGCATCCAGGGCCCTGTGAGGCCGATCGTAATTGGGACACCCAGAGATAGATCCAATTCTGATCCCACGGGGGCTAGACTTACCCGTGAGATCAGAATCGGGTCTAGGGCCTGAACGTGCTGGCCAGGCCTCGATTCCGATTGGCCTGCATGCACCGCCACTTGCCCAGCTACCTCAGACAGGCTCCTGAATAGAGCCGCTGTGCCATGGCATCCTGTTCAGGAGCTGCGAATGCCTGCTGACGCCGATTCATTTCTTTCCCCATTACTGGACCCTCTATCTGGCCTCCCGTGGTCAAGGTCCGGCCGCAGGGAACTTACTACACCCCCTACCTTCTGTTCCCAGCCCGGCAGCTCGACCCCATGATGTCCAGGAGGACTTATTCCACCTTTGAGGTGGAAAAAGTTCCCTAAGTTCACGGCCCCAGATGTACAGGGTCAACCTCAGAATTGGCCCTATACATCCGGATCGTGGACCATCCATGCCCCTCCCTTGCTCTGCCTCCACAATGCCCCCTTCCGCCCCGTCTAAGCCTCCCCATTCAAACATTCGTATGGGGAGGCTTTTGCCAGGGCCGGCAGGGGTGGCAAATAGCAGGGATGGACATCCCAATGGGACAGAATGACCACCATAGTGAAAAAGTATCTTGATTGTTTGTAGCTTTGAGGCAGGGCTATTTTCAGAAGCTATCATACACATATAAGAGTCAATTTTAAAGAATCCATGATTGCTTGATTAGTGACTCTGTGTGCCATGGTAAGCCAGCAATAAATTAAGACCACTATCTGCTTAAACCAACATATATTTGAAAACTTTGGGGTCCTTTTACCAAATGCCACTAACCAGTTAATGGGTGTTTAAGCATGTGATAACTGGCTGCTGTGAACACTAATGCACAGGCATGTCATCTACCAGTTGACAAAATGCACATTAACTGGCAATCATGCGCTAATATGGAAAATGAGTGGATTAGAGGCGGCATATGAACATGGAGAGCACATTAGCATTCAATCATGGTCAATGCACCAATTAGTGTAGATGTACCTAAATGATATCTCCATAGGTATTGTTAGGTGCACTTGAGTTAATTGTGCTGCACGTATGCATACACATTTGTGCATTAACTGCTGGGAATGTGCTGCTCATGCCCTGACAGTTAACATGGAGGCTTTGCATTAAAAACATGCATTAAGTGCAAAACCTTAGCAGTATTTGGTAAAAGGGCCCCTTTGTTTTGCAATGTTGCAGTTGATTTAGGTCCTTGCTAAAATAAGCCCTCTTCTTTTTCTACTTGTTTGGTCATTTTTGATGCCAGTTTTATGATTTCTAATTTTATGGAATTTGACACCTAGCCCAATCAGTTTAGTACTTATATACTGTCAAATCTAATCAACAGCACCATTCAGTGTGGCAACATTAAATCTGCAACACTACAGATTGAAAAATGATAAAACCTGATTTATTCTTCTTTTTCTTTTCAAACAAGAAATAAATTACCATGATAATGGAAAGCATCTTCGAAATAGTATAATAAGCTTAGCTCTATTTGTCTTCTTTTTCCCCTTTGGTTACCTTTACAATGAAAAAACATGTCAAAGGCTTCAGAGATGGGAAAAAAATATTTTAAATTGCTACTGTAATTTTTTGGCTGCTAAGACAAAATTTCTCCATTAACTATGCTATATTGGAGGTGGATAAAAATCCAACAGTGTCAGGTTTTTATAAAGACCAGCACTGATAGAAGTGCTACCATCATTTACCATTCTTGAATGATGAGGCCACTGAATGCCATAAAGAAATTCCACTTAGGTTTAAAATATCAGATTAAACTGTAACGAGTGCCTGGCTTGTCCTAAATCACAGTTATCCAGAGCCCACCTGTATGAAGTGATTTATCAATCAGTATTAATGAGAACACTTTAAGAAGGGAGTCACAGGATGGTCACAGTCTATTCAGCTAATTCCTTAGACTAATGCAATTAGGATGAAAACACGATCATTTTGGACAAAAAAGATTAGTCTAACAAAAAACATTTTTGTGACGAGGTTATAAAAATGTTTTAATGCAAGAAAATGAAACTGTTATTTTTATAACTGACATTCCTTTTTAACATTTTAATATATTATCCAAAATTCTTTTCATCTGCCATCTTGTCGTCCTGTAGGAACACTGCTAAAGCAATAAAATAGAATGTGTCAAAGTCTGCTCTCTAAATCTTACTCATGGGGGCATGTTTACTAAACCATATTAGCAGTTAATACAGCAGACAGCGCACACTATCTGGGTGCATTAACAGGTAACGCATGTAAAATGCAGATAATGCGGGGATTTTCTGAGCTATCTGCAGAAAGCACAATATCTGCATGAGTGGGCAGGTTTAGGGTGGAGAGTGGGCATGTCTGCAATATGTGGTTACCACGGGCCTCAATGGTGTACAGTAACCGTTGGATTTGCAGACTCAAGGAGTGACATTACTGTAGCTGCATCCGGGCAGCTGTCCGACCACACTCCCTGCATTTTCAGTGTGTTATCTGCTGTGCACACCCCAAAAGATAACATACAGCTTTTACAGCTAACGCCATGCTATCTTCACTTTTTTGCCACATTAGTAAACATGCCCCTTAGTAAAATTAACTGATAAATATATCTAAGGAATAGGCAAAACAGAGTAATATGTCAAACACACAAAAACATATGAATCTAATAGGTGTCAGGCAAAAACCTCACACGTTACATGAATAAATCATGGTCTCATTATAAACTTAATCCAAAATTTTTCATATCAAACTGAGTGATTGCAAAGTATGCATAAAACAGATCATTTCTATACATTTTATCATGGGCAATCTCAAATGAAATGTTATGTTATGTATTTAGTTAGTTAGTTGCTTTTTATACCGCTTTATCATGAATCAAAGCGGTTTACAGAGAACCATAACTTTTACAGAGAACAGTGAAAACAATTAAAATATTGAATCACAATATTGGAACAGTAATAACGTCAGCCTGACAACTCAGTGGAGGATCCGGCTTTCATTTCCATTTCCCAGTTATTGTGATAGCAAAACCTAGTGACTAGATTCAAGGCCCACGGTTGCAAGATTCTGAAAGAAGCCCTTGCATATGACCCCCAGGCAACAGCTGTCACTTACAAAGACTGGGTAAAGTGAGCTGGGAGAGGATATAAAATAAGAGAATATTCTAAGATGGTTGCAAATAAAGGATCATGGTGCCAAAGGATCATGGAGTGGAGGAGTGGCCTAGTGGTTGGGATGAGGTACTTCAGGCCGGAAGGTCAGGGGTTCAAATCCCACTAGAGGACAGCAACCTTGGGCCGGAAGGACGGGGGTTTCTAGTCCCACAGGTGCTCCTTGTGGTCTTGGGCTAGCCACTTAACCCTCCATAGCCCATGTTCCCTGTAAAATAGTCATCTCCAAGTTATAATGCCCTGTTCAATGTAATTTCAGTTTGTTCAATGTAAACCGCACTGATGCAGAATAGCGCTGTATATAAGAGAATGTAAATAAATAAATAAAATCCCAGTACTGGTTTGTATCGAACTGATAGTTCAAAGAAACAAGAGGAAATTACCAGATCCCTCTTACCTCTTTCAGAAATTATAATAAAAATAATCATTACCAAATTATATAGGAATCTAGTTACTAAAATGTGCTAATGTTAACGGGCGTTAATTCACCATTAACATGAGTTATTTTAACATAGATCTCATATAATATTTATCAGGTTATCCTGGCTGTTAGTTTACTAATGGTTAATTTGAGTATTTCAAAAAAGTATTACAGCAAAAACCCTATTATCCAGCACGCTAGGGTGCTACTGTTATCTGATAGTAAGCTGCCTGAGCTAATTAAAACATAAAATAAAGTTTTACACTGAAGTTCTTCCCTCATTCTTTCCCTTCCCTCCAGTTTTCTTCCCGCCTTTCCCCCCATGTTCCCTATCTCCCAATGCTCTCAGTTCCTCCATCCACCCCAATGCTCTTCCTTCCTCAGTGTCCTTCTTTCCTTACCTTTGATTTATACCTTCAAAGTAACAATCTTGGTGATCATCATTCACTAAAGCTCAGGGCGGTGTCATGGGGACTTAAAAGAGCATGTGTGTCTGTGTTCCTTGCACCGTGGAAGTCCCCAGCCCCGTGCAAGCATGCAAAAGAAAAGCCGTCTTGTGAGATGCCGGTTAATTGAGCATTGCAGTTGGTTGAATGTCAGATAACGACATTTTTGCTCTATCATAATCTCACCTTCCATGACTGTGCAAGACAACTATTATTGATACGGTCCCTTATTACAGCAACAAAATTACAAACAATCTATAAAAATTGCTCCAACATTCAACTGTGAGAATACGATGTGTATAAGCAACAAGGTCTCAGATTAAATTGGGACTATGGAGTAGGATATATCATACCTAATCTCCGTATGCCCTTGTGCATCAACGACCTTTTTTTGCTTCAAAACTAATACTTTCTTTTCCTTTTTATCTTCTTTTTTTTTTTAGATATAAATAAAAAAAATTTTAAAGTATGATGATATGTGCTTATCTTAACAGAAAAAGCCCCAACGACAATATTCAGCGCCTATGCGTTTCACCAAGCATTACGTTTCTTCAGGGGGTTTATATAAGCACTCCCAAACATGTGATGTTGGCTTCAATTCTCTAACCCGCTTCAGAATTCACAACACTGGCATCTAAATCTAGTCGCTCAGAACGCAGGCTCAGCGCGACTAGATTTATATGCCAGAGGTGTGAATTCTGAAGCGGGTTAGAGAATTGAAGCTGACAACGCATGTTTGGGAGTGCTTATATAAACCCCCTGAAGAAACGTAATGCTTGGTGAAACGCATAGGCGCTGAAGATTGGCGTTGGGGCTTTTTCTGTTAAGATAAGCACATATCATCATACTTTTTAAAAAAATTATTTATATCTAAAAAGAAAAAGGAGATAAAAAGGAAAAGAAAGTATTAGTTTTGAAGCAAAAAAAGGTCGTTGATGCACAAGGGCATACGGAGATTAGGTATGATATATCCTACTCCATAGTCCCAATTTAGTCTGAAACCTTGTTGCTTATACACATCGTATTCTCACAGTTGAATGTTGGAGCAATTTTTATAGATTGTTTGCTATCATAATCTCAAACATAAAAACTTATGTCCAGTAGATAGCATGGTAGAAACCCAGTTCCAAACCAAGACTATCAAGTTCTGCAGTAGAATAACTGAATGTCTGCAAGCTACCTGAAGAAGAAAACCAGCATGGCAATTGCAAAGTTCATAGCACAACCAAAAATTACACCTATCAAATAAAGTAGGACTTCTCTAGTATAAAAAGTTAAAAGGCAAAAAATTCAAAATATCTTCATTCCCTGAAGCAGGCATATTTCATACAGTCCAACTGAATCATCATAGTATGTAAATAAAATGTTTCTATCTTACTACACTGCCCTGCTCAAAAATGTTAATCCTTGTGTTTCATTGTACCCCTTCATAGGCCCTAAGTTTGCTAAATGCATATATCAGCTCTGTCTGTAGAATTATGACCCTCAGTAAAAAATGCTGTTCAATATAAAAACAGTTGATCACTAGTTAATGGGATTTGATTCATCTCTTACCAACATCATGCCTCCCAGTTTGCAAATTTTTCAAGTATTTCAGACTATCCCAAATGAATTTACATAGGACATTTTCATACAGCAGATGTTACTGCATATAACTAGTTTTCATATGCTTTGGTTGTCTGTGATCCTGTCATTCCAGCTGCTTATCTCTGAAACTTGTTTAACCCTGGGGTATTGTTTGCACATAGCACAAAGTGTGGCAGTGGACAGAGGCTGACACTCCATACCTCAGACCATAAGAGTCATGTTGGAGAGAGGGAAGAAATGCCCCTACCTTTTGGGAGCTTTCCTTCATACTTATGTCCCTAATATTAATCAGCAGGCACACAATCAATCTTAAAAAGACGACTGTTCAGTCTAAATGGCTATTCAAATTAAATGGGATTTTTTGAAGTTTTTTCAGACTGGTACAAAAACAGTAGATCTTTACTGAAACCCAGTCTCAAAATTGAATACACACACAGGAAAAAAAAAGATGATTCTCAAAGTCCTCTTAATTTGCTTATCTCCTCACACTCTAGTACAAGGTTTGGCGCTAGCTGTAGAAGATAGCAGAGACCAAAAAGGAAGAGTTACTTAACTCAAGTCTATGGAGGAGAAGCAATGACTATTGTGCATGTCTAACCACTGAAATGGAAGAATCTGCTAGAGCAGTGGTTCCCAACCCAGTACTCTGGGACCCCCAGGCCAGTCAGGTTTTTCAGAATATCCACAATGAATATGCATGAGATAGATCTGCATGCACTGCTTCCGATTGCGGGTTATCATGCAACACATGAAAGGTAAAATTAGACTTACCTGCTAATTGTTGTTCCTTGAGGAACTCCAGTCTAGTCCCGAACATCAGGAGTTGTGCACCTCCTCCCGCAGCATTGGAGACTGAGCATGTCACACTTTTAGTGTCACTGTATAATTTGTCCAGGGTCCGCCTCCATTGCTCCAGTAACCTATTGACAAAGCAGACTCACCAGAGCAATAAGTAAGTACCTTTTCTGTTTTTGTTTTTCAAACATTCTTAAAACTGATTGAAGGAAACAATTTAACCCCGTAATCTTGAACCATTCTGTAACCTCTCCGGCCAAGCCCTGCAGAGGCTTGCCACCCCTTCACCCCAGGCTTCCCCGAAAAGCCTAGGTTAGTAATGAGAAATCAGTATACCTCCCAGCCACCTCCCGGGACATTGCCGCCTGAATAATCTGTCCACTGACATGCCTTACCTGGCTTCCAGCTGCAGTCTGGAATAGATATCCGGGAGGGAAGTGGGACTAGACTGGAGTTCCTCAAGGAACAAAAAATTAGCAGGTAAGTCTAATTTTACCTTCCTTATCGTCCCTCCAGTCTAGTCCCAAACATCAGGAGATGTAACAGAGCAGTGCTCACTTCAACAGGAGGGACCGGCCAGACCAGCCTGCAGCACCGCTGACCCAAATCTAGAGTCCCCGCCCGTCTGGACATCAATCCTGTAATGCTTCACAAAGGTATTCAAAGACGACCATGTCGCCGCCCTACAAATGTCCACTGCTGGCACCAAACTGCACTCCGCCCATGAAGCTGCTGAGCCCTAGTCGAATGAGCTTTCAAACCGTTGGGCACTACCTTGCTCTTCAAAATATATGCCGCTGCAATTGCTTCCTTAATCCACCTAGCAATGGATGATTTGTACGCCGCTGTGCCTTGCTTTGGCCCCCCAAACAATCTGTACATCTTGCGGAACCCCACTGTTCTCCGCAAGTAACACTTCAATGCTCTGCCGACATCCAAGCGATGAAGCCTCCTCCCCAACTTATCCTTGGCTTCCCATTCAAACACCGGCAGAGATACCACCTGATTCACATGAAACGCCGAGACTACCTTGGGCAAAAACGAAGGCACCATCCTCAAAACCACCCTCTTGCTATCAAAGGTCAAAAAAGGTTCTTTACAGGACAAAGCTTGCAACTCCGAAATTCGGTGCGCCGAAGATATAGCCACCAAAAACACCACCTTGAGCGTCAAATCCTTCAGCGTAGCCTCCGCTAGCACCTCAAATGGCTCTCTCACCAACGCCTCCAGCACCAAGTTAAGATCCCAGACTGGAACAACGTCTCTTCTGGGTGGCCTCAACAAACTTGTTGCCCGCAAGAATCGTTTAACATCCAGATGAGCCCCCGGCATCATCCCCTGTATCTTTTATTATTTTATTTTATTTATTTTATTTACATTCTCTTATATACCGCGCTATTCTACATCAGTGCGGTTTACATTGAACAAACTGAACTTACATTGAACAGGGCATTATAAGTTGGAGATAACTATTTTACAGGGAACATGGGCTATGGAGGGTTAAATGGCTTGCCCAAGACCACAAGGAGCACCTGTGGGACTAGAAACCCCAGTCCTTCCGGCCCAAGGTTGCTGTCCTCTAGTGGGATTTGAACCCCCGACCTTCTGGCCTGAAGTACCTTGCCCCAACCACTAGGCCACTCCTCCACTCTCCCTAAAACACGAAAGCGCCGCTAACTGCACTCTCAGGGAAGATGCCACTAGCCCCTTCTCAAAGCCCTCCTGAAGAAAAGCCAATATTTGCAGAATCGAAGCGCCCAACGCCTTTATCTGCGTTCTCTCGCACCATGCCTCAAACAAACTCCAGACCCTGATAGACGCCACCGATGTAGACCTACGCATGGACTTCAGCAAGGTAGAAATTACCGCTGCCGAATACCCCTTGGCTCTCAAACTTGCCCTTTCAAGAGCCAAGCCGTAAGTGAGAACCGATCCACCTGAGGCATACTTAATGGCCCCTGCACCAACAGATCTCTCCGAACTGGAAGCTGTCACGGCGCCTCTACCAACAGCCGTACCATGTCTGCATACCACGGCCTCCTTGGCCAATCTGGCGCAATTAGGATCACTTGACCCTTGTGCCTCTCTATTCTCTGCAACACTCGACCTATTAACACCCACGGAGGGAAGACATACAGCAGCCCTTCCTCCAGCCAACTTTGCATGAGCGCATCCAGTCCTTCCGACATCCTTTCTCTCCTTCTGCTGTAAAACCTTCCTACTTTCGCAGACGTAAATGATGCCATGAGGTCCATCACCGGAAGGCCCCAGCGAAGCACCAGCAAGTTGAACACTTCCTGATTGAGGACCCACTCTCCTGGATCCACTCTGACCCGACTCAAAAAATCGGCTATCACACTGTCCACCCCCACTACATGTGCTGCCGATAACGCCTCCAGATTTAACTCGGCCCATTCTAGAAGTTCGTCCGCCTCCTCCTCGAGAGCCGTGCTGCTGGTGCCGCCCTGATGATTGATGTACGTCACTGCCGTGGCATTGTCTGACAGCACTCATATCGCTTTGCTTGCAAGAGCCTCTGAAAAGCCGACCACTGACCTTGGACAAACTGCCTCTCAAAGTGAGCCCCCCAACCAAACAGACTGGAATTCGTCGTTAACGCCCTCCATTGTGGTGCCTCGAGGGGCATCCCCTTCTCTAGACACCCCTGCCTTAGCCACCACTCCAGCGACCGCCACGTCTCCAGAGGGCATACCAGTCTCTGAGACAACCGATCTGACTGATGCGACCATCTCCTGAGGAGCGCTCTCTGCAGTGGCCTCATGTGCGCCCTGGCCCATGGCACTACCTCGATCGTAGCGTCATTGTCCCCAGTAGCTGTAAATAGTGCCACGCTGATGGAGCTTGTTTTCTCAAAAAGGTCTTTATCAGCTCCCTCAGCTTCTGAGCCCTGAGCTTTGGCAGATAAACTCTGCCCCTTACCGTGTCGAAGCGAGTCCCCAAATATTCCAACTCCTGCGACGAGACCAATTTGCTCTTTGCCACATTGACCACCCACCTGAGGGACTGCAGGACATGCACCACTCTGCAGGTAGCCAATTCGCTCTCCCTCCTTAACTTCACTCGAATCAGCCAATCGTCCAGGTACGGAAGAACCAACACTCCTTCCTTGTGCAACACCGCCGCCACCACCACCACCATTACCTTGGTGAAGGTTCTTGGAGCTGTAGCCAAACCGAACAGCATCGCCTGAAACTGAAAATGCCCCATGGGCACCGCCAACCGAAGAAAGCTCTGATGTTCCAAACAAATTGGTATGTGCAGGTACACCTCCGACAAATCCAAAGACATGAGGAATTCCCTCCCCCCCGTTGAACCGCCACAATGACCGAACGCAACATTTCCATGCGAAAGTGGGATACCCTGAGACACCTGTTTACTCTCTTGAGATCTAGAATGGGCCTCAAGGTTCCTTCCTTCTTTGGTACCACAAAATATATTGAGTACCGACCGCATCCTCATTGGTCTGCTGGAACCAGCACTACCGCCTTCAGCGCTACCAATCTTTCAACCGTCTCACGTACCGCTGACAACCTTGATTTCGCCCTGCAGGGAGATTGGACGAAAGAGTCGATCACCAGTCATTGGAATTCGAGCGCATACCCTTTTTGGATGACTTCCAACACCCACTGATCCGACGTGATTTGGGCCCAGGCAGGAAAGAAGTCTCGCAAACGACCCTCCACGGGTACAAGCCCTGCCTGGGCCCCTCTCGCTTCATTGTGATTTCTTAACATTCGGGGACGAGAAGGCTTCAAAACCTCTGCACGCTCCTCTAAACCCCCGAAACCCCTGCGATCTATACTGCGAACGCCCCCTCTGAAATGTAGCGAATCGCAACTGACGAAATCTACGAAACTCCCTTTGCTGATTCTTGGAAGGCACCCCTGACGACCGTGCTTCTGTTTGTCTTCCGGTAATCTGCCTCCCTTGGACTCTCCTAGATCCTTGACCAACTTGTCCAAATCCTCACCAAACAGCAACTTGCCTCTAAACGGAAGCTTACCTAACCTAGCCTTAGAGGCCCCATCTGCCCCCCAATTGCGCAGCCACAGATATCTTCATGCCGCCACCACGGATGCCATACTCTTTGAGAGCCCTCGGATAAGATCATACTGAATGTCCACTAAATACACCGCTCCGGACTCCATTCGGGAGGCTTCCTCAACCGCCTCTGCCTGCACCCCATTAATTCTCTGAGACCAGTGAAGGCAAGCCCTTGCCACCCATGCACCACAAATTGAAGCCTGCATGGAGAGCACATTTACCTCAAACACCTGCTTCAACAATGTGTCTAATCTCCTATCCTGAGCATCCTTAAGAGCGGTACTTCCTTCCACTGGGATCGTGGTTTTCTTAGTAACCGCCGAGACCGCTGCAACTACCTTAGGAGACTTAAAAAGATCCTTATCCGGCTCTTCCAACGGGTATAGGTGCGCCATCACTCGAGAGCCTTTTAGCCCTGCCTCCGGCGTGTCACACTCCTCCTGAATCATTTCCTTAAACACCCTATGTATTGGGAATGCCCGTTGATTCTTCCGCACCGCCTGTAACAAGGGATCCTCAAGAGTAGAATCCTCCAAATTACCCGTAACCGGCATATTCAAGGTCTTCAGTGTCTCCGTGATGAGCGCTGCCAACTCTTCCCGCCGGAACACACTGACCACTCTTGCCTGGTCCTCAGACTCTGGAATCTCACCTTCCTCTAGGTCTAATTCCAACTCCGAATCCTCCAAGGCCTCAGAGGGTTCCTGCCCTCCTAATTCTTGTTCATCCCTATCCAGGACCAGCCTAGGCTTTTTGAGAGGCATGCTCCCTGGTACTCCCCGCAGCGGAGCCCCTGATCTCTTCAAGCTCAGCCCCCCACTTGCCACCGGCCCCGGCGCTGAACCCCCAAACCCCCCAAAGGCCTGTTGGAGCAGCACCATAAAATCCTGTGAGAAAATAGTAGCCAGCCCCCCCTGCAGGGAAGGCTGAGACGAGGGGAAATGTCTCACCGTGGACGGCCCTCGAAGGGGATCCAACAGAGGAACAAACCGATCAGCCGCTTCTCCTGCCTACGTCTGCCCACTTAACTCCTCTGCTACACTGTCCGCCACCAGTTGCGCCCCGACAGCCTCTTGCGTACAGCCCCTGCACACCCCGGCCTCCGACAGTGAATTCCTCCTGGACCCACACATAAGGCACCTAGGTCTTGAAGGTATCTGGAAGCCAGCCCCAGCTGCCCCTAATGCAACTCCCATCTAGTGAAGAGCCCAGGCAAATCAGGCTACCACCTTCTGAGTACTTTGCCTTTTTTTTTTTTTTTTTAACTGTATGCACTTATCTTCCAAATCACCCCAAAACTAGTCTCTGAGAACTCCCGAGGGCCGCGCATGAGCGAGGGAGAAAAAAACTAACGCTCCCCTGCTTTCTCACCCTACAGCCACATGGTCTAGGCCTGACCGTGGCAAATGCTCTGCTCTACAAACCGCTGGGAGTAAGCCCCGGAGTTCCTCTACCCGGGCTTACCTTTTCACCAGCCTGCTTCAGCTCCACTAAAGAGCCTCTGCCCTGCTGCTGCCTGCTCCCGCCAGCTGTGAGCCACTGTTCAGCGTTCCGCGGCCGCTGTCATTGGAGCTCTCTCCAGGCATGCTCTGCGTGCCGCGCCTCCACCGCTTCACACCCGATGAGGGGATCAGAAGCGGGAGGCCCCACCAACGACTCCCTCACTCTCCCCTGGACAGCCACTGCTTTAGGGAGGAGAGAGAAGGGGGGAAAGTCAGAACAGATCCTCACCTTAATCTCACAGAACCAAATCGCCAATTTAAAGAGGTATCACCTCCAAATTACAATTAATTTTTTTTTTTTTATATACCCAAATCTAACTATCTTTCCTAGCCATTCTAGACCTTAATTATTCCTCTAGTGAGCCCCGAACACCAGGGCTCACACCTCCTTCCACTGCATGGATACTGAGAATACTGGAGCAATGGAGGCGGACTCTGGACCAGTTATACATTGTCTAAAAGTGTGACATGCTCAGTCTCCAATGCAGCGGGAGGAGGTGCACAACTCCTGATGTTCGGAACTAGACTGGAGGGACGATAAGGAAGTACTTACTAAATTATGAAAGAATAGAACCATATGCTGGCAAAATAATTCCAATGGCATGCCATCAGTCTCCAGAAACTCCCCCAATGCCAGAGCTTGAATCACCATGTGAATCCTGGACTCTGAGATAGGGGCAGATAAAGCTTCAATTCGGAAGCCGTGAGTTGCAGTAAACAAAGACTGAAAAAAGGATTTGCATATATTATCTATTTTCCCCCACTTCTGAAGAGTAAAGAGAGACATAGAAATTTTGAAATACCTTGCCTATCTCTGAATTCGACACCACACTATTTCCCTGAGCATCAAAAAGTGCGGCAACACTGCATCATTCTCTCTTTCAAGTATTATGCCAGCAGATAACTAATCCGGTTGTCTGCCTCATAATACGTAGCCCTACTCTGGAAAATCACATCTAAGGTGCTTTCAGATAATAATGAGTTATATTTAATCTTTATGCATTGCAAGTCTGTTTTTAGAGGACTGAATGGGCCATCTGTTACCTCTAGCTAAGCTTGAAGAATGGTCTAGAATTTGGCAGCTGAGATTTAATGCTAAAAAATGCAAGGTCATGCATTTGGGCTGCAGCAATTCAAGGGAGCAATATAGAATAGGGGGTGAAGTACTTCTGTTCATAAAAGAAGAGCGGGACCTAGGTATGATTGTATCTGATTATCTTAAAGTAGCTAAACAGGTAGAAAAGGCAACGGTGAAAGCTAGAAGGATGCTTGGGTGCATAGGGAGAAGAATGGCCAGCAGAAGAAAGGAAGTGATATTGCCTTTATATAAGTCTTTGGTGCAACCTCATTTGGCGTATTGTGTGTAATACTGGAGACCACACCTTCAAAAAGATATAAACACGTTGGAGTCGGTATAGAGGATTGCTACTAAAATGGTTAGTGGTCTTCATTATAAAGCATATGAGGACAGACTTAAGGATTTTAATATATATACTTTAGAGGAAAGGCGGGATAGAGGTGATATGATTGAGACGTTTAAATACCTCCGTGGCATAAATGCACCGGAGGAGAGCCTTTTTTGATTGCTACGAGGGGATATGGGATGAGGGTGAAAAGAGACAGATTCAGGAGTGATATGCAGAAATATTTCTTTATGGAAAGAGTGGTGGATCTGTGGAATAGTCTCCCAGTGGGGGTGGTAGACATGAGAACAGTATCTTAATTCAAAAAAGCATGGGACAATCATAGAGGATCTCTTAAGGAAAAAAGGGGACTGCTGTAGTGGTTGATATGGAAGGACAGACTAGATAGGCCATGTGATCTTTTTCTGCCATCATGTTTCTATGCTTCTATATTCCATACCTGCTTTGCAAGCAGGCAGATATGAGCCATACTCTGCTTCCTCCTTGATGCTGCAAAACTAATAAGCTGCCCCCGTAGAATAATTTTGTGCGCCTCCCACAAGGTGGTAAATGACATATTCTTACTGACATTACAGGCAAAGAAATCCACAGTTGTCTCCTTCAAAAAAGACTTAAGCCTGGATCCTCAAGTAACATTGGGTTCAAACACCATAAATGATTTTTGGTACCACTCCCTGATCCTTCGACACAGATAGAGATGGTTGCATGATCAGAAATCAGGATATCATGTACTTTGGAGTTAATAACAGGAGCTATTTAAACCTAGGAGACAGAGAGGGCAGGGAGAAAAAGTAGTTTGAGCAGGCCTAACATATAGATGTGGATTGCCCATTGTACAAGGGGAATCATGTCTCAAATAAAAATTATAGATGTTGGCATTTACAGCTGTCCCAAGACAAAAATAAGTTACCGATCTAGTACAATTCAAGAAGGCACTCAAATCCCACTTATTCCTCCATTACTACCAGGACAGCCAGACTCCAACCTAATTGCATCTCCTCCATACTAGCCTACCATTCAAGATTGTACTTAATCTGTAGCACAAGCTTACTGTACGTATGTAAATAGTTGCATTCATACTTCCCTATGTTATCCAAGTTGTTTTTCCTGTTCACTGTAAAACCAAACAGTTTGTTGTTATGGTACTTTGTCTTATGTAAACCGCGCTGATGATAAATTGTGCAGTATATAAGAGATTGTAATAAATAATAAATAAATAAATAAGTGTGTGCTGGAAGGAGCAGCTGTTGAAGCCAAGATCTGCTCCCCTCTAATCACCCCTCTGATCGCAAATCTCAATCCCCCAAATCCTTACAGAAGATATCAATCACATGCCCTTCCTGATGACCCCACCTAATCCCCCTAAAGCATATGATTCTTTCCCACCCATAGCCTCCACCTTGCACAAAGACCCCACCACGCCCGTGTGTACTATTTAAACCAGGGTAACTGCACTCCTCTTTTGTGACATTTAGGTTAAAAGTCTTTTCGTGGGTTTGAGAGTTATCTTTGCATGCGAGTGAATGATATCCTAGTCTGTATGTTTGAGTCCAAGAAATGGTATGAGCCGTGATTGTATGACAATTTTGTTTAAAGCAAACATGTTTTGACTTTATTTTCTATATATGTTTTCTTCAATACCTCTTTTATTACATAGTTGTGCTGCAGAAAGATATATAAATGGTGATATGGAAATGCATATTGCACATGTAAATTGCTTTGGGTCTAGAGATAGAAGTGATAAATAAATCTAAATAAATGATGATAAAAAACAAACAAGTGGAGAAAGCACAGGGAGCATGACTCATGTAATTATTTCAAACCCTTCTGCCTATGTGTGTATATGTGTTGCCTCTGGGTATGTTGGGGTATGCATGTGGATGTGTCTGTGTGGGCTGAGGGTATGAGTGTGTCTTTGTCATTTATGGGGAGGGGTTCTGTATAATTGTTATCACATACTGTTTGAAACAAAAATTAAACCAAGTGTGATATTTTTGTAATCATTGAGAGAGTAATTTTATAATGGCCACCTAGGTTAACACACGTTCCAATGTGTAAAGTATACACATAGGGCCCGATATTTTACTGAGACGGCTATGCGCTGCTATGGCGCATAGCCAATGCCACTGTCACCAACCTCTAACTGTGGATAATCAATACTACCTGGTTAGCTCCCGTGGGTAAAACTAGGCCAGCTTTTGGAGTGCCTAGTTTTACCCGCAGGTCGCTAACTGGGTAGCGGTGCAATATCGCCCCAGAATGCCCATGACACCCCAATGCTAAGCGGTTAGTAGTGTAGATAATTGGGGATATTCAGCGGCACTAACCATCTGTAAACTGTGTAAATGCCTTTTGAATATCGGGCCATACTTTATAAAACAGGAGCATAAGTAGTAAGATATGCATGCCAAATCTAGGTGCAAGCACTTACACCAACCCTAGATGGTGCAAATACCTGCCCCTGGATTTGTAGAAAACACACAAGTTATACTTTGTATAATTTGTGTGTGTAAATTTAGGCTCCACCTATGTTCCATCCAAACTGGCCTATCTGAAAATTGCACTTCTTACTGCAAATAAAAAATGTATATGGTTATGCATATTTTTCACTGTACTAAAATGGGAAATTCTACCTCCAATCACTAATACAAAAGACACTTGAAAATGATGAACTGGCTCCCTTAATACACTATGCATACCAGCGCTATACACCAGAACACGCTCTACCACATCGAAGAGGGCCTTCTCCCTAATCGCACCATCCCTCTGGAACTCCATCCCTGACAACCTACGTGCTACAAAGTACTTAACAGCATTCAGAAAGAGCCTCAAAACACATTGATAGACCGCTTCTCCAAGGATATAACATAACCCCCTAACATGCAATATCCATGGCCACCCTCCTCTCTCCTCCCTCCCCACTTCATGTTCAATCCCTATGTTATGAATACTCTAAGTTGATTTCCCTGTTTGGATGTATCACCACGTTGTTCTCTTCCCCTATTAACATGATGTTCAACCACTTTATGTTACAAATATTCCAAGATGATTACCCTGTTATGATATATACCATTTTGTTATAATGTAAACCACTTTGACTAGAGGATAAAGTGGTATAAAACAAACCTGTTAAAATAATAAATAAAATAGGTATGTTTTGGTCAAGAGACTAAAACAGCATATATACTTGGACAAAATTCTTAAGTGTAGAGATGTATCTCTGCATACAAAGATTCGGCTTGTCCAAGCCATGAAATTTTCAATAATGTCATATGGATGGGAAAGTTAGAAAGTGAAGAAAAAGAAAGGAAGAAAATTGATGTCTTTGAATTATGGTGCTAGAGAAGAATACTGTGTATACTATGGGCTGCCCAAAGAGAAAATCAATCAGTACTAGAGGAGATCAAACCTAAGCTTTCTTTAGAAGCTCAGGCGACAAGATTTTGACTTTCATACTTTGAACACATCATGCAAAGAGAGAAATCATTAGAGAAAGACATCATGCTTGGCAAGGTTGAAAGTCAACACAAAAGAGAAAGGCCATCAGTGAGATGTATCGATACAATAACATCATCTATGGATGCCATTCTACTAACAATTGGCCACTTGACTGAAGACCAAACACAGTTCAGGACAAATATCCACAGAGGCACCTATGAGTTGGCATCTATTCAATCGCACTTAACAATACCAACATATGTACTTGGAATTTTCAAAAGTATATGCAGTATCTTAACTCTTCCATTTGCCAACACAAACAGCAGGTGAAAAGAGCTTGAGTAATTTCAATGAATATATACTTCAAGCTCACTAATTTTCAAAGGGCAGCTACCCCTATTGTTTCCCTTTGAAAGTCACTATAATGTATGGGTTTTATTGTAGAAGCCCAAAATCATGCTTTGGACATCTGAAATGAGCATGGCAATGTCCAAAGCATGGAGACGTCCCCAGAGCCATTTTAGAAGTTGATTCTGTGGACATTCCAAGACTGAATGGGGGCATGGAGTAGTTGTGTTCCCAGAACTTAGACGTCCTCACACGATTTCAGAAACACCCTGAAGATTCCAAGCCATGTCCAAGTTTATACCTGCTCCATGCACAAATAGGCATCGTAAAAGTGTCTGCTTTGTCAGTCAGACAGACATCTGGAGGGTGTAGAGAAGGAAGTACGCTCAAGTCCCCTATATTTTCCATGCTGATAATGAACACTGACAGTAAATGAGGGCTCATGTTTTCATTTTGCTATGCTGCTGGATGTCTCTTATGCTAGCTTGCATGAGATAGGTGCCCGCAACCCACACTTTCTAAAGGAGGACATCTAAGAGACCACTGGGGCGGACATCCACTTCGGGGACATCGATGTTACTAAAACTGGGCAGAGATATAGACATCCCTGGTGTTTCTCAGTACATTCTGCCCTGGACATCCCCAGTTGGACTTGGGCATCCTTTCTAAAATGACAGTTCACATGCGATTAAAGTACTCATGCACCATGTAAGTACATGGGCTTTTCGGTGTTGCCCCTTCATGTGCAAAATTATGAAAGGCTGTATACAGAGTCTACCGACTACCTGTTAATATAAACAATTCAAATATTGAATAACTCTCAGATCTTTTGATATTCTGTCACATTTTCATGAAAATAAATAGTTCATTTAGTAAATAAAACATCCAGTACATTTTGGGTTTTGCTTACAGACCTGCTTAAGAGACACTGGGTACAGCATACTCCGCTAGCATGAATTTATCACTATTAAACATGAAATTCAAAGATTAATGAAATATTGAGATTGCTGAAGTGTTTTCTGGGGAACACTAATTCTTGCTTCTGTAGCTTTTTATCTATGTTTAAATATAAAAAGCACATTTTTATTTGTTTGTGTGATTTTTATACCGCCATATCAAGCAATCATAGCGGTTTACATAGAACTGAGTTACATTGAACAAAATAACGTTACATGTGAATAACAAGAAACCAAAAATATATACATGATTATTATAACAGCACATGAATGAATAAGTTAATTACAGTGGGTTTTTGGTACTTTTGGACTTTAACTCTCCATTATTCCAAATGGAGATTGTCTACCAAAATAATTTCTGTTATCATTAATAAGCTGATCTGTATCCTCACAAGAAGAGTGGAGAGGTTTCCTAATGGTTAGAGTGCTGGACTGGTAACCAAGAGACTAGGGGTTTGTTCCCACTAGCAGAGTCTTGGGCAAGTCCCTTAACCCTCCATTCCATTTGCTATATCCTCACATCTATCCCAGCACTGGTGACTGCACACACAAGTGCATAGCTTTCCTGTTAGCCTTTGAAACATGTTCATAGCAACAATTAAGCCAAGTACCTTCCGTACAGTGTGCACAAACAAACATCTCTAAGGGGTGTGCTTGTTAATTGGAATGCTAGTAGTGCACGTTTGTGACGCAAAACTAGCATGGCGGCCTGCGTTAACTTTAGGGGGCATGTGCAACTGTTCCTCTGCCTTTAGTACAATGCTACCGTGTTGTAAAGCGATAACCTGCATGCGGGTGCACTGACCACCACCCCTTGAGGTGGCATTAAGTGCACCCACATTATTGGCAAAATTCACAGTTAGCATGGGCTCAATGTCCATGCTAATCGTCATGTGCCATCAGTGCCCACATTCCATCCCTAATCAGCCCAATCGCATGCTATTCAGTTAGCATGAGATTTTTACTGTGGGACCGTGTGTTGACAGTTAGTGTGACATGCTTACCACGTGGCAAACCCCACACTAACAGCACACATTAGTGAACATGCCCCTAAAATTCATTATGTTTTAATCAATCCCCTCCCATAACAAAGCAGCTAGGCATGGAAACATGGGAAAAATATTAAATTATTAAAAACATGGATGTCAGTTTTCAAAACGTTGGATCTTTCTATAATATGGTGATCAAGCACAGTGTTTAAATATCCTTTGGATACACAATAGCAGTATCTATATAATGGCTATCACTGAACATCTGGATTGTGTGGCCACTATTCGGATTATTGCTGCCATTGTTCAGATAGTGTTGATTTTCAGCCGCTATTTGGATAATTTTTCCGGACAACAATTTAGGACAGCTTTTTTGCCAGCCTAAGCTATTCAAATAAATGACCTGGGTAGTAGCCAGTACTGACCTTGCTCTAACCCCGGAATGCCCACAAGTGGTTTATGGAGATGCAGCGGCACTATATCTGCCTGGGTGCCCTTATCCAAATAACAGCTTCTGAATATTTATCCCATGATATTTTATCATGATGGGATAGTTTTATTAAATCATGAGCTATAAGTGCATTAATATTCATCAGGTTTGATTTTTAAATTTTGTTGTACATGGATTGATTATAATATCATCAATTATATGTGTTTTATTATTTTACAGGTTTTATTTTAACTTTCTTGTATATGACCGATTGTAACACCTTATTGCTGACCTTGAATTATTATGACTGCTGTTATGTAATCTGCTTAAAACCTCAGCAGACGTATAAGCAAAATATAAGGGGCTGGTCTACTAAACCGCGGTAGGGTTTGGCAGCTATCGCAGTACACCAGCTGCCAAAACCACACAGTAAGGAGAAAACCCCCGTGGTATCTACAGGGGGCGTTCCTGGATTAGCCCCTGCAAATTTCCTGTGAAGACCTATGTTACCCGCTTCAGTAGCTTTCGTAGGAAACGTCCTGGGGTGCCTGCCGATGCAGGTACCATGATTTCCCCAGGTAAATCTAAAGGGAGGGATAATGGTGACTGGGTGCAAAGAAAGATCAGGAGCTCTGTACCCTGATCGTCACCATGCCCCTCTCAAATGGCTCAATTGGGTGCCCCTGTCACCCATACTGTCAGTGCTGTGGCCCACCAGCTGCACCGATTCCCCTTGGACAACTCCCAATCCCTATTGGGAGCTATCCAGAAGGATCGGTGCATCCCCCCCCCCCTCCCCGTGCCTGCAAAATCCCAGTTAGTCAGTTGGGAGAAGCCCCCTCCATATCCTCTAAATTCAGCCCCAGCTAGCCAGTCAGTGCTCCCTCCCTTGTCCTCTTTCCCTTTCCCCCTCCCTCCTACATTAACTATCCTGCCTAGCCAGTGGGCAAAGGGGGAGCCATAACACCCCTGGATCCCCCACCTCAAACTTTCCCAAAGTCATACCTTAGACATCCTGGTGGTCTAGTGGGGCTATGGGGCAGGAGCGGGCATTTCTGCTTCTGCCCCCGTCATTTATACACGTCCTTGAAAAATACGATGTGGCCATTTACACCAGCTCTACGGCTGGTATAACTGTCCACACCTCCAATGTTGGTATGCATTAAGACACTTATGCTCTTTTCAAATTCTTTTTGATTCTAAGACCTTCTCTTCCTTTTAATGGCTGCCCGGTGTACCTCAAGGTTCTCTTTTGGCCCCAACCCTGTTCAATATTTTTCTTGTCCCTTTTAATCCAGTCCCTTGATTGCATCTCTTTCTTGTATGCAGATGATATCCAGATTCTCTCCTACATGCCAGTCTCCTCCTCTATTTCTCCTCTGCAGTTTTGCCTATGGGCCATTCATCAGTCGCCCACTGATGATCATCTCCTTCTCAATGTTTTGAAGTGTGAATCTATAGCTTTCCTTGCACCCTCTGTTTCCTTGCTCCTTCCCTCTCCTATTCTCTCTTCCTCCATGTTACCCTACTGAGATACTTTCAAAACTCTAGGGGTCAACTGGGGCTCTGCCCTTACCTTTAAGGCTCAGGGCTCACAGTCTTCTTGCACTCCATTGTCTCTACTTTATACGTTCTGCTTTTACTTTCCCACAGTTAACCCAGCTTGTACTTGTCTTTGTTGTTATCCACCTTGACTACTAGAATTCCTTCTTTTCCAGCCTCCCCCAATATTCACTCCACCATCTCCAGCTGCTTCAGTCTATTATTGCCAAACTCATTTTTAAGGCCCACAGTTTGATAATGTGTCTCCCCCTCCCCCCCGGTCTCTCTTTTCTGGTTTCTGGTCTCTTTCCATATATGATTTAAAATTCTCTCTTGTCCACCATGCTCTGTACCCAGCCTGTGCTCTCTATCTTGCTGCTTTAATCTTTCCATACCAATCTTTACATTCCCTCCAATCTGTAAATGTTGCTCTCCTCTCTCCTTGCCATCTCTGCCTACCCTCTGCCTGGTTATCTGCAGGAACTCTTCCTCTTCTTATCTTGGCCCCTCCCTCTGTAATTCTCCCACCTCCCACTCTGACCAGTGTTTTGTGTTAAATATGCGGGATTTAGGATTTGGCCATAACTTGGATCCGATATCTGTATATTCTAGCTATGGGTAGAGGACTGGCAGGACTGACCCATCCCATCCACTAGGCAGGCTGGGCAGTTGTCTAGGGTGGCAGGCCTTGGTGGATAGCTTTGTGCCACCACTCTGGTGCCCACAGCAAGCCATGTGCTTCAGCACATATGGCCTGCCCCTTCTGGTCCCCCTCCAACATAACTTCCTGTTGGAGGGGGTCAGGAGCAGCATGCTATGTGTGCCAAAGCACATGGCTTGCCATGGATATCAAAGCGGCAGCACAAAGCTGCCATTTTTAAATTGCCACTGGCACCACCAGTCCCCCCCCCCCTGAATAGAGAATTGGAGATATGAGGGGGGGGGGGGGTAGGGGGAATACAGCCAGGGCTCTAGCCTGGTGGGTAGAAACCCTTGAAATGGCCCTGAGGACTTGATACAAATGTGGTCAGTGTCCTGGTCAGATCATTGGGTGATTGAATTTGGTTCGTATGTTGTCTAAGCTCCAGTCGGGGTTGGTTATTCCAACTTTGACTTGGGAAGGCTTTGCCTGGCAATTTCAGGAGAAACTGAGGTGGCAACAGCAGATGTTTTAGGTAGGAATTGAAGAGAAAGAGGATGTTGTTTGGGGAAAGATCAGAGGGATTTAGTTCATTTAATAACAAAACAGGCAACGAGGTGTAATTGGTTGGAAATTTTCAGTGGTCAGTCCTGAGAGGTTGGAGGAAGTTGTTTGCAAACTATGTGTCATTGGCTGTTTGCTGGATCCTTGCTCAGTTTTTATGGTTGACAAATGTACAGGGTGTTTAGATTTTTTTCTGAACAGAGTGGTAGTGATTCAATAACATTTTTGGCTCTGTGCTATAGCCTGGGTATATGGTTGGATACAGGGCTTTTCATGAAGGGGTGCACGATGGAATGGAGTACCGGAACTTTTTTCATTGCCTGCTAAAATTCACCCTTGGTCCTCATATATTAACAACAGAGCCCTGCATATGAGTACCAGCATAATTTTTGCTAGGAAAATGCAGTAGTTGGACACTTTTTTTGAGTTTTTATGATCTTATTTCCAGACAGATTAGGATTTTGTTTGGAGCATTATGAATACTTAGATCTCTGAAGCTTATCTTTTGGAAGATAATCTGACTGCGGTAACATGGGCACTGGTTCTGCCATGCCATGATTGTTGAAATCTTTTGCTGCTTGGTCTCCCATCAAGGATGACCGTACAAATTACAGCAGGTTCAAAATACAGCTGCTAAGATTATTAAGGGTTTCCTAAGTTTGATCATGTTACCCAGGTCTTGTTTGGGTTGCACTGCTTGCCAATATCATAGAGTAAAATATAAGGTATGTATCCTGGTTTTCAAGTCACTTCATGGAATAGTACCAGGATATCTAGGCTCAAGACTGCATAGTTATGAGCCTGGCCTTACAATGAGATCTCAAGGGGTAGGGTTGTTGTGTCTGAGCCCGGGTTCAGGAGCTTAGACAGGAGTGGCTTTGAGTATGGATATTTTGGATTTAATGTCCCTATTTTATAGAATGCTCTTCTGTATTTTTTGCATATGGAAACAGATTTTAAAAGTTTTAAGAGTAGGTTAATAACACGTTTATTTAGAGAGACATTTGAAGAAGATATGTAAATGTTTTCTGTTTTCTTATATTCTGTATATATGTAGTTAATTTGCTTGTTTTGTATACCACTGAGAGCAAAGGTGGATCCATAGTAAATAAGCTTAAATAAATAAAAATAAAGCTTGAAGACCTGGTTCTTTCAACAAGCTTTCTCTCAGTCTTTCTCCCAACCCTCATCCTCTGGGGTTTCTCTGCCTGCTTTTCTTCCATTTCTTTTTGTTCCTTACCCCCCTTCCCTCCCCCCCCCCATCCTCCATTTGAATTTATAAACCCCTTTTTTAAATCTCTTCGTCTGTGGTTGTTCTCTTCTTTGTCCCTATTTTGCTTGTTTTTATTGTAAATCACTATAGCGGTTGATTGGCCAGTGGCAGCATGACAAGTACAGCTACTAAATAATAAATACATATTTTATAAAGACTAGTAGGCATCTGTTTAAATAGGCTTAGTATAGGTGCCTTAATATGTGCTTTAACAATGCACCTTATGAAATTACCCTTAGTAAAACTAGAAAAAAGCCTGCAAAATGGAAAGTGTTTTGTTCCTGCAATGTCCATCACTCTATATCCCAGAGAGTGAGAAGAGGAAGATAGTTCTCAATGATTCCCACACAAACACACACACTTTGCCCCTTAACATTAAAGCTTCCTGTGTGTGACAGCTTAGACTCCAGGAGAATGTAGAAAGGTAAACAAGGCCAGAATTTGCTCTACATTCCTGGATATTTCTTTTAATGTTGTTAAATATTATGTAAACTCCATTTTCATTTTAACTATGTCCAGGGGCTAGGGCCAATATGAAAATGTGTTATTCATTTGAAATATCAAAACTAAAGACAGCTGTAACTCAAAGTGAGGGGCACAGGATCAATCATTGGTTTGCTGTATTACAGCCTTTTGAATGCAAGAGCAGAATTCCCCACGGCATCTTCTTTATATGAAGATGAATTCTATATCTCATAATATAGTGGTTATCCCCTCAATCATGTTCTGTCCTCTTTGGGGCCCAATCAGCCATTTGGTCAGAAGACTGAAGAAGTAAGTTGACTACAGAATTGTGCAGTGAGTCAGAAACAGCAGATCACTGAAGGAATCCAGAATGAGCTGCTGCCTGGAAGAGATGACTGAAGGCAGTTGCCGCAGTGAGAAGGGAGTATCAAACTAGAGTTCCAGGGGTGATCGAGGAAACTACAGACCAGTGGGCCTGACATCAGTACTGGGAAAAAATGGTAGAAACCATCAGAAAGAACAAAATTACTGAACAGGTAGATAGTCATGGCTTAATGGGAGACAGCCAACATGGCTTTAGACAAGGAAGATCTTGTCTTACTAATCTGTTATGTTTTTTTGAAGGTGTGAATAAACAGGTAGACAAAGGTGAGTCAGTTGATATAGTGTATCTGGATTTTCAGAAAGCCTTTGACAAGGTCCCTCCGTCAGAGACTTTTGGCACAACTAAAAAGTCATGGGATAGGAGGCAGTGTACTATTGTGGATCAGGAACTGGTTAAAAGATAGAAAGCAGAGGGTAGGGCTAAATGGCCAATTTTCCCAATGGAGAAAGGTAAATAGTGGAGTACCCCAGGGATCTGTGCTGGGTCCACTGCTTTTTAACATATTCATAAATGACCTGGAAATGGGAATAACGAGTGAGGTTATCAAATTTGCAGATGACACAAATCTATTTAAAGTTGTTTAAAGCCATGAGGATTGTGGAAAATTGCAAGAGAATCTTGATAAATTGGAAGACTGGGCATCCAAAAGGCAGATGATATTTAATGTGGACAAGTGCAAAGTTATGTACCTAGGAAAGAACAACCCAAACTATGGTTACACAATGCAAGGTTCCACTTTAGGAACTACCACCCAGGAAAAAGATTTAGGCGTCATCGTGGATAATATGTTAAAACCCTCCGCCCAGTGTGCAGCGGCGGCCAAGAGAGCAAATAGAATGCTAGGTATCATAAGGAAAGGAATGGAAAATAAAACAAAGGATATTATAATGCCTCTGTATCGTTCCATGGTGCGACCACACCTTGAATATTGTGTGCAATTATGGTCATCATATCTTAAAAAGGATATAGCATTATTAGAAAAGGTATAGAGAAGAGCCACCAAAATAGTAAAGGAGATGAAAGAATACCCCTATGAAGAGAGGCTAAAAAGGTTAGGGCTCTTCAACCTGGAAAAGAGACGGCTGAGGGGAGATATGATAGAAGTTTATAAATTAATGAATTGAGTGGAACGGGTAAATGTACATCGATTGCTTACATCATCAGAATATAGAAAGACTAGAGGATATGCAATGAAGCTACAGGGTAAGCTATTTAAGACTAATAAGAGAAAATATTTTTTAACTCAACACGTAATCAAACTCTGGAATTTGTTACCAGAGGATGTAGTAAAAGCTGTTTATATAGCTGGGTTTAAAAAAGATTTGGACAAGTTCCCGGAGGAAAGGTCCATAAACCATTATTAAAAGGGACCCAGGATATCACTGCTTGACCCAATACAAGCACTGTGGAACCTCTGTCTTTTGGGGAAACTGCTAGGTACTTATGACCTAGATGGGCCATTGTTGGAAACCGGATACTGGACTTGATGGACCTTGGTCTGACCCAGTATCTTATGTTCTTATGTTCTAAGTTTTGGAAAAGACATTTGTGCCCTCACCCACTAACGTTTATTAAAATTTTGCAATATATGCGCAGTTGTGTTCAAAGATTTCGGCACCCTTGGTGAAATCGCATGCTACAATGAGTCACCAAGTGAAGAGAAGCTGACACAACCTCTGCATAGTACAAAGTTAAACATGACAAGCCCAATATTCAGCAGTGGCAGCAAGCGTCGCTAAAACGGCTAGCCGCCACCGCTGCTTAATATTAGACCCGGATATTTAATGCTGGAGGCTGTATCTAGGCACCGGCACTGAATATCCAGGTTGCCTGGATTGTCATGAAGCTAGGAAGGCAGCAATATTCAGCCGCTGCCCAGTTACCTTCAGCGGTGAAAGTTAGGCCAGCCTTTACTGTTCTAGACTTTCGCCTCCTAGTGATAACTGGGCAGAGGCTTAGTATCGCTACTGCCTGGTTATCGCCAGGTGCCACCCCCAGAACAACCCAATGCTAACTGGTTAGTGCCACTGAACATCCCAGACAAGGAGATTAACACAGTTAGCAGGTCTGCTAACTGCCCTAATCTCTTTGAACACCGGACCAGACATCTTTCTGCAAATTTTAATGCACAATTAATATTTATTTGCAGTTTTATACAGATTTGAACTAAGAAAACAGTGAACATGGAAGGCACAAAGGTCTGGACAATCTTCCAATCAGTACTTTGTAATTCCTCCTTTGGCAAAAATAGAATCTTTACAATTGTTTTTATAGCCAGCCAAATCTTTCTGTTCTTGCTTTTGAAATTTTTCCCACTCTTCCTTGCAAAACTCTAGTTCAGAAATAGTCTTTGGTTTCCTAGCATGCATTACTTATTTGAGATCTCTCTTCAGTTTTCAGTAATATTCACATCTGCAGACTGTGAAACTATTGCAAAACTTCCATCTTTCTTTCCCTCATCTTCATTGTCAGTTTTGAGGTAGGTTTCGGATCACTGTCTTGCTGAAATATTCAACCTCTTTTCAGCTTCAGTTTCTTCACTGAATATGAAAAACTAGATTCCAGAATATGATGATATTTAGTTCAATCGATTCTTCCTTCCACCCACACATTAGTTCCTATGTTACTGGCTGACACACAACAAAGCATAATAGATCCACCCCCATACTTAACAGTTGGCAGGGTATTCTTTTCTTCAAACGCTTCACTCTTTTTCCTACAAACATATCTTGTGAGGTTGCGCTGAATAGCTCACTTTTTGCTTCATAAGCCCAAAGCACTTTGTTCTAAAATTGTTCAAGTTTATCACAGTTTTCCTTTGCATATTTTAGACCAGTGGTTCTCGACCTTTTTCGTTGGAACACACCTGACAGATGATGCTCAAATATGTGACACATTACATACATAACCCTCACAGACCTCTGGTCTGGTATAGTATAGAAGTTAAATGCAAACATGTTCTGCATCTTCAAAAACCCTACAACAGATGCAGATCAGAACTAGGACATTTTTCCATGGAAGCAACCATACAAAAAAATATTTCAATACAAATGTCATTTGAGTAATATCAACATAACACTTCCCACTACCAGGCACATTGTGAAAGAACACAAAACCTGAAAAAAAAATCACCACTACCATATGTAGCAAATGTGCCATAACATAGCAGCACTAATTCATATGATTCTAATAGCTAGATCCATCCAAGAATAAGCAGCACTACAAATATTACATTGGGTGTAGAACATTAATATCTAGAACAAGTAGGACTACTACAGATCTCTACAGAAACTACATACTAATGCCTCTGAATCTTGCTCACATGCAAAACATTAACAGACTCTCACCAAATACAGAAAAAGAGACCACATATTAGATATAGAAATATGTTAACAAAAATTGAATTGGGAATCCCAAGAAGTCAAACTTGGCAGGTACTGCAACACTGGAAAATGAAAAACAGAAATGCATTTCCTCTTGACCTAACCAACATGCAAAACCATCCATAATGCACATCTCCCAAAACTAAAATATTTCAGTTAATAAATTTGAAATGAAATGCTTCTTTTTTACTTTTGTTGTCTGGGTATTTTATTTTTCCAATCACATTGGGCCCAGTTTAACTTTTTCTGCTTTCTTTATCTGTCTTCTGTCAACAGAGGTGAAGATGAAATGCTACAGAATGAAGAAAGTTGGAGACAAGTCACAAGAGCCTGTAGAATTGACAGTCTAACTCCTCCTGCCCTCGAATTAAAGAACTCATACGTAGCCGTGGAAGTGGAGAGGGTGAAAGCATCCCAGGAAAGGGAAAAAAACAGACCTCAAGCACTCCAAAGTTGCAGAATCAGTTACCACTAGGAAAAAAGGTAGTGGTGGTTGGTAACCCTCTTCTGAGAGGTACTGAGGCATCCATCTGTCAACAAGACTTGATGTCCCAGAAGATGTGCTGTCTGCCAGGTGCCAAAAAGCGTAGTTACTCACCTGTAACAGGTGTTCTCCAGGAGCAGCAGGAATCAGTCCTCACATATGGGTGACGTCGGCGCCGATGGAGCCCTCGCGGAGCAATTTTCCCCAGCTTTCAAAGAAAGCCTTTGGGAATTGCAGCGCACATGCGCGGTCCCCTTCCCGCCCAAAGGTGCCATCTTGGCCAGTCTGATGACATAGCGAAAAGACAGCAAAAAAATTTGCAAAAACTAAATCATATGACTGCAACTCCACGGGGAGGAGGGAGGGTTGTGAGGACAGATTACAGCTGCTCCAGGAGAACACCAGTTACAGGTGAGTAACTACGCTTTCTCCAGGACCAAGCAGGAAGTCAGTCCTCACATATGGGACTCCCAAGCTTAAGGCTACCGGAGACCCAAAGCACAAAAATGAGCTCCCTCTAGCTCAGCAGCACAGAAGGAAGGAATCTTCTCTGACTAATCTCCAACCGGTAGCCCAACATCCGGGATGGAGGGTAGGAGTTGCTTAAACCTCGAAGAGATTACGGAGGACTGCCTGTCCGAAAGCACTGTCCCTGCGGGACTCCCTCTCGAGGCAGTAATGGGTTGCAAAAGTCTGGCTCGAAGACCAAGTAGCGGCCCGGCAGATGTCTGCCAATGGAACAGAGCGGAGGTAAGCCACTGACGCAGCCTTCGCCCTAACCCGATGAGCGGTGACTCGGCTTTCCAACGAGAGGCCTGCCGCCCCATAAGTCCAAGCGATACAGTCAGCCACCCAGATGGACAGAGTACGCTTGGAGACAGGGAGCCCCAATTTATTAGGGTCGTAAGACAGGAAGAGCTGAACAGTCTTACGGTGCTCCCGCGTACGATCAAGGTAGAAGTTCAGCGCCCTTCTACAGTCCAGGGTATGCAAGACCCTCTCAGCTCGGCTGGAGTGTGGCCTGGGAAAGAAGGTCGGAAGCACCACCTCCTGATTGATGTGAAAAGGGGAGACCGCTTTTGGAAGAAACTTAGGGTGAGTCCGTAGGACTACCCTATTCTTGTAGAACCTAGTGTAAGGGGGATCAGACACTAGGGCCTGCAGTTCACTAACGCGTCTAGCGGAAGTGAGGGCTACCAGGAATAAGGTTTTCCACGAAAGAAAACGGAGAGGACAGGTAGCCATGGGTTCAAAAGGCGGACAGGTGATCCGCTGTAAAACCACGTTCAGGTCCCAGTCAGGGCTGGGGGGCGCAAAGGTGGTTTAAGGAGAAGGAGACCTCGGGAGAACCGTGCCACGAGAGGGTGGCCGGAAAGAGGCCTGGCTTCCACCGGTACATGATGTGCAGAAATAGCACTGAGGTGAACTTTGACCGAGTTGGACTTCAGTCCAAGATTGGAGAGGGAAAGCAAGTACTGCAAGACCACTGACACTGAGCAGGAGAAGGGATCTTGAGACTGCTGAGTACACCAGGTGGAGAAGCGACGCCATTTAAGGGCGTAAGATTTCCGGGTAGAGGGCCGCCTGGAAGCCAGCACGACCTCTTCCACCTCTGGAGGCAGCAGGAGGGGAGCAACGACTACCCTTTCAGCAGCCAGGCCATCAGATGAAGAGATCTGAGGTTGGGGTGTAGGAGAGACCCCTGATCCTGGGTCAGGAGATCGGGTTGAAACCCCAGAGGCAACGGAGTGTCTACCGCCAGTTGCATCAGTAGCGAGAACCACGGTTGCCGGGGGCCACCGGGGCGCTATCAGTATCACCGAAGCCTTGTCTTGGAGAACCTTGAAAAGTGTTCGAGACACCAGCGGCATGGGAGGAAAGGCATACAGAAGGCCCGTGGACCATGAGAGCAGAAAAGCATCCGCCGCTATTCGGAGGGGATGCGGTTCCCGAGAGCAGAACCGAGGAAGTTGCCTGTTCAGAGGACTGGCAAAGAGATCCAGAGTGGGGAGGCCCCACTGGAGAAAGACCCTTTGAACCACCAACGGGTCCAATCTCCACTCGTGTGGTTGGAGGATTCTGCTCAGTTTGTCCGCCAGGTAATTTTCTTGACCTGGGAGATAGACAGCTTTGAGGAGGATTCCTCGGCTGACGGCCCAAGCGCAGAGCTTTTGTGCTTCCCGACAGAGAAGGAAGGAGCCCGTGCCCCCCTGTTTGTTCACGTAGAACATGGCCACTTGATTGTCCGTCTGGACGAGGACGGACTGGTGAGTGGTAAGGTGGGAGAAGGCCCGTAGAGCCAGGCGGATCGCTCTGAGCTCCAGGAAGTTGATCTGCTGAGCAGATTCCCACGGGGTCCAGAGACCCTGAGTACATGTCCCTTGGCAATGTGCTCCCCAGCCCAGGAGAGAAGCGTCGGTCGTCAGTACCTGAACAGGCGGAGGAGACTGAAAGGGCATTCCGAGCACTAGGTTGGGTAGATGAAGCCACCACCGTAGAGAAGAGACCAGCGGGCTGGAGATTCGTACGGAGTCCGCTAGTCTCCCCGAAGCCTGACGCCATTGTGAGCGAAGGCACCATTGAGCAGGCCGCATATTCAGGCGGCATTGGGGGTCACATGGACCGTGGAAGCCATATGGCCGAGCAGTGTTTCAGAAAGTGCCTGGCCGAGACCCGGGGATGGCTGCGGAAGCGGCTGGCTAGAGCCATGAGCCGTTGTGCCCTGTCGAGCGGCAGAAAGGCCCGCGCTTGAAGCGTGTTTAACCTGGCGCCGATGAACTCGAGATCCTGAGAGGGGAGCAAAGTGGACTTTTCGAAGTTTATGACAAAGCCCAGGTACTGGAGCAGAGTCACAGTACGTTGCGTGGCGTGAGTGGCCTCCGTGGAGGACGGTGCTCTGATGAGCCAGTCGTCTAGGTAAGAAAAGACAAAGAGGCCCTGAAGCCGGAGATAAGCCGCCACCACCGCGAGACATTTTGTGAAGACTCGTGGTGCGGAGGATAGGCCAAAGGGCAGTACTCTGTACTGGTAATGATTGCCTGCCACCACAAACGTTAGGTATTGTCGGTGGCTTGGGTGGATGAGGATGTGAGTGTAGGCATCCTTTAGATCCAAGGAGCATAGCCAATCTCCCTGCCGGAGGTAGGGCAGCAGGATTCCAAGGGTAAGCATCTTGAACTTTTCCCTTTCCAGGAACTTGTTGAGGTTCCGCAAGGCCAGGATGGGTCTGAGGCCTCCAGTACGCTTTGGTATCAGGAAGTACCTGGAATAAAAGCCTTGACCTCTCAGGTGGTGGGGCACCGGTTCCACCGCCTGTTCCTGAAGAAGACTCGCCAACTCTTGAAGGAGTAAGTCCCGGTGAAGAGGGGGTCGCAGAGGCTCCCCTGGAAAGTAGGAGGGAGGTACCTGGTGGAAGTGTAGAAGATAGCCCTCTCGGTCTATGTGGAGCACCCAGGTATCTGACATGATGTTGGACCACCTGTGGGCAAAGTGGACCAGCCTGCCTCCCGTGCTGAGAGGCACCAGCGGAGGGGGAGAGGCTATGCTGAAAGAGTCAAAAACCCCCACCCTGCGGAGCAGGGGCCGGTGGCGCAGGCTTGGGGGCTTGCTGCCTACGGGACCCGTTACCCCGTCCCTTGGCCTGCTGACCCTGTTGGGGAGCTGCGGAGGCCTGATAATGAGGGTAGTGTTTATAGGCAGCCGCCTTCCTCGGGTAAAAGGGCTTTTTCCCCGAGCCCTTCTGTTTTTTTCTGGGAAGGGGCAGAGGTTTTCCTGGAGAGCCGAGTCCTGGTGAGAGTCTCTGTCTCGAGTTGCGCAGCCTTCTTGTCCATAGGTTTGCCAAAGAGGTTTTCACCTCTGCAGGGGACATCGACCAACTTGTCCTGCACCCAGGGCTCGAGGTCGGATGACTGGAGCCAAGCCTGTTGGCGGGCCCCGATGCCGGCTGCGGCTACCCGAGCCGATGCCTCAAAGCCATCATAGGCTGCTCGAGAGATAAACTTTGAGCACTCCCGAATACCGGTGGACAAGGCCAGGAACCTCCGCAAAGGTTCCTCGGAGAGACCAGCAGAGAATCCGGCTATTTCTTTAGCCAGGTCCCTGAGATACATGCCCATGTAGAGCTGGTAAGTCTGGACCCGACAAGCAAGCATAGAGCCCTGGAAACACTTCTTACCGATGCCATCCAGGCTGCGGGCTTCCCTGCCGGGAGGCACCGAGGAGTGCATCTTCTGGCTCTTGAGCCTATGCATGGCCGATTCCACCACCATGGAATGGTGCGGCAGCTGTGCTTTTTGGAAGCCAGGGCTCTTGCGAACTCGATATATGGCATCGACCCGCTTGCTTAATACCGGCGACGACGCCGGGCTCTCCCATATGCGGAAGAGAAGTCGTTCCAGCATCGGAGGAACCGGTACAGTAAAATGCTCCTTTGCAGGAGAGTCATACTGGAGGGCATCGAGCTCTTCGGCTCGAGGCTCCTCCTCGGGATCCGCAGGGAAGGCCAAGGCCTTGGCCATATCCCTCACGAAGTCCGAGAACCGAGCATCCTCCGGGGGGGACTGTCTCCGAGGTTCGGACTCGGGGGAGTCCGAAGGGATACACCGAGTCCGAAAAGAATCAGGTGACTCTTCCACCTCGGATTCCCAGGCGGACTCCTCGGAGGAGGAGTCGAGCGGCTCTGGCCGGGCGGGCACAGATGCTGTCCGCCCCGACGCCGAGGGAGTCGGCGTCGACGACCTCGGCCCCGAACGGGAGGCCGAAGGGGACCTCGACCGAGGATCGACTCGAGCCCGCATGAACTCGAGGATCGGCTCGGTCTCCGGGGTCGACTTAGACGTCGACGTCCCGGCGGTCAGGGCAGAAGCGCCAGCGAGGCCAGCGATCAATGCCCGCTGCTGGTCCATGAAGGCAGCCAGGCTGCTCTCCAAGGCCGTCAACCTGAGTCCGAACTCAGGAGACCCAGCAGCCCCCGACTCGGGCACCGACGGCGTCGGGCCCGACGTCGGACCCCTCGGAGGCGAGTCCACGAGGACAACAGGACTTACGTGAGCAGACGAGTCCATCTCCAGACGAGGCTGTTTGGATGGCCGCTCCAGCTCCAAAGACCCGGGACGGCTATCGGGGCTATGCGACCTGGCCCTCGCAGAGCCAGGAGCGTCCACCGACGCCGTCCTCGCGGGTTTCTTCCTCCGATGATGCTCCCGGGTAGGAGACCCCCTCTCAGAGGAGCTCCGACTGTGTTCAGAGCGAGATTCCCTGGACACCGAAGCTTCTGACGAGGTCCGGGTATGGCTGGGGTCAGAGAAGATTCTCTCCCGCTGATGCTGCCGACTCCGCAAAGATTTTGCGGACATCTTGCCACAGGCTCCACAGATCATTTCTTCATGATCTGGGCCCAGGCAACGGAGGCAGCAATCATGTGTGTCAGTAAGAGACATAAGTTTCTTACACTTAACACACTTTTTAAAACCACTGGCGGCCATCGGGGGAAAAAGGGCCCCTGCGAGGTCAAACGTTCGTGCCGCCAGGGAAAAGTGAAAAAAGCGCGAATTTGTCACGAAGGACAGAAAAAACCGAAAAGAAGGGGAGGCCTCGCAACCGGCGTCGCGAGGCCGGACGGAAAAGGGACCGAAGAAAATACAAAATTAAAGAAAGAAAATCAACTTTTCAGCGGTGACTTGTAGACAGCGTTTGTAGGGCTCCGCGGAAAAAAGAAGACTGGCCAAGATGGCACCTTTGAGCGGGAAGGGGACCGCGCATGCGCGCTGCAATTCCCAAAGGCTTTCTTTGAAAGCTGGGGAAAATTGCTCCGCGAGGGCTCCGTCGGCGCCGACGTCACCCATATGTGAGGACTGACTTCCTGCTTGGTCCTGGAGAATCCGAGATGTTATGGAGAGTTTGCGAATACCCATCAAGCCTACTATTTTCCAATGTTGTTCATCCATGTCGGCACAAATCATATTGCTTCATGGTTATAGTACAAAGGCTGAAACGGATTAGTGGCTGGTGGTGTTCTCTTCAATCCTCCCTGTTGAGGGTAAAGGCCAAGGCAGAGAAGCTCGCATCCTGGAGATGAATATATATGGCTGCATGGATGCTGTCATTAAAAGTGTTTTGTTTTTCCTAGACCATGAAATGATTATCCAAAGGCTGCAGAGCAGAGATGGCGTCCACCTATCCAAGAAGAGTAAAAATGTTTTCTGTAGCAGACTGGCTGGCCTACTGAAGAGGGCTTTAAACTAGATTCATTGGGGAATGGGTAAAGAAAGCCCCAGGTAAGTAAAAGCCTTCAGGTAAGTAAAACATTAAATGGGCAACAACTGGAAAGCAGTGTGCATGAATGCCCGTAGTATGGGAAAAAAAGATCCCAGATGTAGAGGCTTTAATGGAAGAGGTTGACTTGGATTTAGTGACAGTTACGGAGACATGGTTCACGGACAACCATGACTGGGATGTAATTATACCATGCTATACTTTATTCAAGAAGGACAGGGTAGGAAGAAGGGGAGGAAGAGTGGCACTATATGTAAAAAATAATATTACAGTTATAGAATTACAGGCCTACAAGGGAGCAAGGAGGCACTGTGGGTTAAACTAGAAAGAGGGAACAGGAAACACATTTGCAATGGTGTGATATACAGATCTCTCTCACAGGGAGAAGAAGTGGATGGGGATTTAACAGAAGACATATGTAGTATTGCCATGAAAGAAGTGCTAGTGATGGGGGATTTCAATATGCTGGATGATTGGTATATCCCTGCTGAAGTGTCATCTAGAAGTAAGGAGATCACAGAGAACTGCTGCTTTAGATGATGATTTTTGTGATCAGATCATACAAAGGGTTTTCTTCTGATAACTCTACCATGCAGATCATTGTTTTCTATGTGGTGACCTGAAGACACTACTCCAGTGTCAACTAATCATTTCAGAAGGTCTTTTGTGGTGATGTGTGGGTTCTCATTTGAAGATCTGACCAGTTTTTTGGGCAGTTCTATCAAGGATTTTTTCTTGGACTTCCAGTTTTATGTAACTTCCATTTAATAGTGTTCTGACACTTGAAACTGCTAGCTGGAATAATTTAGAGATTTGTTTAGGCCTCCCCTTCTTGTAAGAGGGACATGTTTACTAAAGTGCACTATCCAGTAATGTGGTGTTTAGCACACAGTAAATCATAGCATTGGCCTCCATACTAAAGATTCCATGCTACCCAGATTGCACATGATGGGATAGGGAATGGGCAGGCCAGAGGCAGAATGGAAGAGAGTTGAAGCCCATATCCCAAGCTTTTCTCTCCAAAAGCTAAGAACAGCCTCTTGATGCTTCTTAACCAGAATTTGGCCAGCAACTGACTGACTCAATTCAAAGAACTTAGTAGATTTCAGTCAATCACAGAGGGCTGCACTCTCATCCAAGAGCCAACCCGCCTGTTGCTGACTAAATATCAATCTAGCACTTCCTGGTTGTTTCAAAGGTCTGCCCATTGTAATCCACTCATGTTAATTGCCACATTGACTGCATATAATAAGTACACTAACTAAATGTAATGTGCTCTCTACACCCATACTCTGCCCATTCCCCATTCCTTCACGTGACAGGAAATTAATTTGCATTTTAGTAGCCAGTAGCTGTTGTGCCCATGTTATTACCTCCTGCTAAAAATATTTTAACCATTTATTGGGCTTTAGTAAAGGGTCCCTTAGCTATACTTCTGGGAAATTGAGTTAAATTTCTTTGTGAAAAAATAGCTATTTTTGACATTGAAAAAAGGAAAATATTAAGAAAAAGCTGAAATGGACAGAGAAAACAAAAAGAGAAAAAACAGCAATAAAAAAGTCATAAAAATGACAAAATAAATCTTTAATTACAAAATTAAATTAAATTTAATTAAAAATAAATAAAAATACTCAACTGAAACAAAAAAACAACAACAAAAAAAAGGAGATGAGGAAAAATATTTTTTACACTGGCTCTCAAACATTTTACACAGAATGTTGTCATTTTCTTCTTGCACGATGTACCATAACCACTGGCATGGTCATGCCACAATTGCTGCAGCTTATGGTCTAGCTTCCAGCTCCTACTCAATACGCTTCACCTTCTAGACAAATATAGGAGGCATGTGCTTTGGTAAACCCATCACTCCTTTATATCTCCTCTTGTCCCTTTTCCCACTTGTCCTTCCCTGCTATGCTGTTCTAAATTCCTCTACCCCATTTCTAATGACCGTATGTGGTCCCTCCTTCACTCTTCTGACCTGACTGCTCTGCTTGCATCTCTGCCTCACCTTTTCCCTCTTTGCCTCTCCTTGCAATACCTCCATCCTGTATTCTCCATTGTCTTCCAGATGGTCCTTCTCCTCTCCCTCTTAACTACTCATACTTTCACTTCTCACTTACTTCTCAGGCCTACAGCGCACTTAGCACCTTCTCCTCTTGGTCTACTTGTTCAGTATCCTTACTGACACAGAAGACTGACAGGAACATGCATTCACTCACTGACCCTTTCACTCACAAATCTGAAATAAAGGACAAACACCAGAAAGGTATGACACAACAGGAGTACAAAATCCAACAAAGGCCAAATAAGCATCTGTTTTATCCTCCCCATAACTCCCTGCTCTCTTTTATCCTTCTCTCCCAGCATGAATAACACAGGTACACTACCAAAAAACTGCCTCCAGTTTTGCAACTGATTCCTATAGATTTTGGGGTGCTGAATCCAGGAAAAATAGCCAAAATGTTCCATCACGTCACGTTTTCTTGCAAAATTAGATTTCTTACCCATATAAGGAATGTTCACATAATTTCTTTTTAGCCGACTGCAGTTTATTTTCTTGGCCCAAAATAGAGGTTGTAATGGTTAACTAACTAGAAACACTCCCTCATGATATTTTAGAGTGTTTTGTATTCATTTTATACATTAACAGGACAATTGGGAGGCGGGGGGCTAAATCCAGTACTCGCGCTGGCGCATGTTCTTTCCTGTTCGCCTCGCCTCGTTCGCTCGCTCAAACACGGTGGTTGCGACATGAACGTTCCTGTCAAATTTCAGTTTCTTGCAAGTTCATTATTACCTTTTGTTTGCTCAGTCGTAATCCAGCTTTATTCCGAAGTGGTTCACTACAGTTGTAGTTTGCAGTGCTGTGTATTTGTGATGGCTCACAGAGCCAGAGGTTGCGTCAACTCTCCGGACAGTTTTTGTTTTATTTGTGGGGAATATACCGTGAAAAAAGCGGCAGAGGAACATTTCTGCATTTATTAAAAAAGTATATTTCGCCTATTTCGGTTTGAAGTTAGGCGATCAAGACAAACCGTGGGCTCCTCACAAAGTGTGCAAGACATGTGAGGAAGATCTACGCTTATGGATGAAAGGTAAAAAACAAGCATTTCGTTTCGGAATACCTATGATGTGGCGTGAACAAAGAGACCACAGCAGTGACTGCTATTTTTGCTCTTGCATTGTGAAGGGATACAACTTAAAAAATAAGAACGTAATAAGTTACCCCAACCTTCCCTCAGCAATTAGGCCTACGCCTCATAGCAACGAAGTACCTGTGCCTGAACCACCAAAATCTTTGGATCATATTTGTGTGGACGGTTCTGATCATGATGAGACTCATCAGATGGCTTTTCCCGATGAGTCCAGTACTTCCGAGTTTGAAACTGAACCAGATCCGAAACCTGAACTTTTCTCTCAAGCTGAATTGAATGATTTAGTCCGGGATTTAGGACTCCCAAAAGATGCTGCCCAACTGCTAGGTTCTCGGCTTAAACAGAAAAATCTATTGTCACCAGGAACAACTTTTTATTGGTACCGCAACCGCGAGACACAATTTTTGAAGTATTTCAGCAAAGAGGAAGATTTGGTATTTTGCAACGATATATACGGAGTGATGGAAAAGTTTAAACTCAAGTATGATCCTGCTGAATGGCAGCTTTTCATTGATTCGTCAAAAGACAGCATAAAAGGTGTTCTTCTTCATAATGGCAACACATTCGCTTCAGTTCCTATTGCTCACTCTGTTATTCTCCAAGAAAAATATGAGAATTTGGCCCTGATTCTTCAGAAGATTCGTTATGATGAGCATAAGTGGATGATTTGTGGAGACTTTAAAATTCTATCCATGCTATTAGGGCAGCAATCCGGTTTCACCAAATATCCCTGCTTCCTTTGCTTGTGGGATAGCCGGGCCCGCGACCTACACTGGGGGAAAAAAGACTGGCCAATTCGGGAGTATTTGAGACCCGGTGAGAAAAATGTTCTTCATGAGAGCTTGGTACCTCGTGATAAAATTCTATTACCACCTCTCCACATTAAGTTGGGTCTCATTAAGCAATTCATCAAGTCCCTTCCAAAAGATGGTGAGTGCTTTCGGTACCTTTGCTCAAAGTTCCCCCGACTTTCTGAAGCAAAGCTAAAGGAAGGAGTGTTTGTTGGCCCTGATATAAGGAAACTCATTTCAGATGGAGCATTCGCTGAAACGATGTCTGAGAAGGAAAAAGAAGCCTGGGATTCCTTCAAGGATGTTGTTCTCAAATTCTTGGGGAACAGGCGGGATGAGAACTATAAGGATATTGTTGCCAGGATGCTCAATGCCTTCAAAGAACAAGGCTGTAACATGAGCCTGAAAGTCCATTTCTTGCACTCCCATGTGAACTACTTTCCCGAAAACTTGGGGGCGTACAGTGAAGAACAAGGTGAAAGGTTTCACCAGGACATCAAGGACGCAGAGAGAAGGTACCAAGGAAGATGGAACACCACTATGATGGCTGATTTCTGCTGGTTGCTGCTGCGGGAAACCCCAGATGAAAAATACGCCAAGCAGCGCACCAAGAGAAGCATTCGGGGGAAGAAGAAACGGGCCCACCAGGAGATTGATTGACCCAAGAATGACTTTAAAATCTAAACTGTGTTGACAAATATCGTGTTTTTACTAAACTTTGAAATAAAAATTTGCTAGTTATTACCACAGTGTCGGATCTCATTTATTAGAATTTTATTTTCACATCATCGGGTGTTTGTCTTCATGTATTGCAATGGTGCGGTTTGCGTTTTCTATTCTTACATACATACCTGTACAACATTTTTTGCACATTTCTTTGCTTTGCTTTGTGTCTAACCTCGCTCTTATATGCTCAATGTTTGTGCACATGTATGTGGCTGTTTTAAGTGCAGACAATTTTGCTACCATCACAGTGTGTTTTGTTGACATTACTCTATTCTTATGTGCTGCCTTGTTACAATTTTCTTTATTCTTATTTGAATAACTACTAAACAATTAGTATAAAGAATTCATCCAAGAAACTTTTATCTCGATCGCACTCAGTCTGAAACGTTCACCTCAAACTGCTAACCCAATGTAGCAAAAAATCTGTACGTGATGGAGCAAATTGGTTACCAGATTTGGATTCAGCGCACCAAAAAACGTAAAAATCAATCGAAACATTAGAGGCAGTTTAAAAAAAAAATTTTTTAGTGTACCTGTGTAACCAGTCCAAAATTCTAGCAACAAAAAGTGTATTTATTTATTTCCAAAATGATGTGCTTTTTGTATTCTTGGCAGAATACAAGAATTAAATAGCACAGAATACAAATCAGATTAATTCTAATAAATCAGCATAAAATTAAAAGCAAAATATAATCTATAATACATTAAAACAAGATTTAAAACATAGAATTAAACCTTTAAAGCACCCAACAGTGTAAAGCACCAAGAAGTCTTCCTCTCACCACAGGCCTGTAATGTCTAGTTCTTTCAGTATATAGGCCTCTTTCAGAAAAATAGTTGACAGCAAAACAAACTAAAGCCCTAATTTACCAATCTGCATTAACAATTTAATGTACATTAATTTCAGTTAAGTGCACAGTTAATTAATAGGCTCTATAGTGAAAAATGGGGCTTGAGTAACCTAGGGGCACTTTTAATAAAGGTGCGCGCTTATCATATGATTAGAGCAAAAACTAACCATCAAGCACTGTTGGGAGGTGCCTAGCAAGTTCCTGGCAGTTAGCACACAATCGTGTACCTAAAAGCATAGTGTGATTAACATGAGTGTACCTAATAACAGCCACAGAGGCACTGTTTTGTGTACTTGTGCTAATTACCACTGAGCATGCAGCAATTGTCCTTGCACTATGTGCTCTCCGTACATACATTCTACCTCTAACCAGCCCACTCTGTCCAAATGCGCAATGGCCATTTATCGTGTGTTTTTGTGGCGGGTAGCTAGCATTCATGTGTGTTAGTGTTCTTTGCTGCCAATTACATGCTCAAACGCACGTTAACCAGTTAGTGGTCTTTAATAAAAGAGCCCCTTCATGTGCATCAATGTACTTCAACACACATTAATGCAAGATAATAAATAAGGGTCTAAATTTGTTGGAAAGAATAACCTGCTATGTTCAAGTTGTTTAGGGATTGTTTTAAGGAAGGGAATTACATAGCATCCGCAGCACAATGTTGTTTTTTTTTTTCAAATTGGTTTTCTTTCCCTGATGAGGTACCAAACTACTATTTGACTTTTTGTGACTAATGCAAAAATGTGTACCCAAGCAGAGACATTCATCTTGGATGTACTCAGTTTACACTTGGCTACCGAAACACAACTGAATTTTATGTCTGCACTGGCAAAGCACAAAACTGCCCAGGCTGCAGGGAACTATAGCAACAGTGGGAATGAGCAACAGCACTTTTATCCTGACTTGATCCCTCCAAGGGAGTTAAACCAAATATGAGCAGCTACTTTTATTTAACAAGCAAGACTGAGATAACAAAAACACAAGCCCCTAAAATATAAATGACTGTGGAATTTAAAATAGTTTGAAAAAGTCTGAAATCCAAAGGATTTCACTCTTAGTAAGTTCATATTTCCCCTGCCACACACCCTCAAATTCTCTTGAAACATATGGAATGGATGAATTGGTTATTCTAGCTTTGGTGGCTCAATGTCAGTGCTGTACCTTGCCATACAGAGAGCCCCTGAATTTGCTGGAACAGAGGATGCTGAGGAGGCAATACTCACAACTTCTGGGAAGAAGTCATAGTCGCTGCTCAAAATTGACACCTGGTAGCCAGGTTCAGGGTCCATGATTGCCTGCAGTGAAAAATTACAATTGCAATGACTAGAATAGGTATATGGGGGTAAAGAGATATAAAGCAGGAGAACTGCACAGCTCTGAATGAAGGCTCATGGCATCAAGATCAGGATTCCCACAAAATATCAGGCTGATGCAAAAAACCATCTCTAAACCCGCCATAAAGCGATTTTTTTAAATTCCTAATAACGCATACATTTTAACATGTGATGCAGAAAGGATAAGGCATGCAAATGACCCCCGCATTAAATGTGCGCATGCAAATGAGCCACTGCAGCCTTAAACCGAGAGAGCATGCCCAAACACGTGCACACAAGAAGCCTGCACTAGTTTGGCTTGCTCTCTGGGCACTGCTTGGCTAAATTGCATATTAGCCCTGACAGTATTTTGATGGCATAGGGGACGATCGTAGCATTGGGAAAAGCCCCCGATGCCATCAAAATACTGTCAGAGTCAGTGCCCTGACAATAAAAGAATCCCTGGTGGTCCAGCGGCCTTGAACCCCGATAGTATTTTGAATGCATTGGGGACGATCGCAGCATCGGGAAAGACTCCCGATGCTACAAAATACTGTAGGTGGCCGGTGCCCCACAATAAAAGTATCCCTGGTGGTCTAGCGGCCCCTGTACCCCCCATTAAATAAAAAAAATTACCTGATGGTCTAGCGGCCCTGTATACCCTCCTCCCCATTAAATTAAAAAAATAACCTGGTGGTCTAGCGGCCCTGTAACCCCCCATCCCCATTAAATACAAAAATAAGCTGGTGGTCTAGCGGCCCCTAAATTCCCACCCGGTATCTCCCACCCAGTACCTTAAGTAGGAGCGCTGCCTATGCGCTCCCACTCTGCATCCGCCATCATAAAAAATGGCGGCAGAAGGGGCAGATCCAAGATGGCTGCTGCCAGTGAGTAGCGGCGTGCATGCAGTCCTGATGGGGAAGCAGAAGGGGAGAATGGCAAAGCATCCCCTGGCTAGCCGGGACCCCCCTGTGGTATTACCTGTTGGTCATCTGGATCATTTTCTTTTGTGTGCTCAGCCAGGGCAGCCCATTGGAGGAGAGGTAATTCCTGAGTTGGGGCCGTCGGAGCGTGTGAGCTCGGCGTCCTCTTCAGGGTTAGAACTTACCCCTCTGGAGGTGCGGCGCCCTTTGAAGTTTGACACTATATCTCCCCCAGAGCAGATTCCTATGTCTGGTGTGGCTGAAGTAGGTGTGCCAAGAGAGGAACAGGGGCCGGAACTGGGGTTGGAGGCATTGGGCTTCCCGACATCCTCCATGGATGTTTCATCTGGTGTCTGCTTAGTGGCTGAGGACAGACAGCGGCTTAGTGAGTCTGGAGAGGCACGGAGAAATATGGCTGGAAAGGAGGGAGTTAGATAACCCTTTAGTTGATTTGGAATGCTCTTAAGCAATTGACTGCAGCAATATTACTGCAAGTCCAGGATTTAAAACCCAGTTGCAGGATGTATGTCAGGAGTGTACTGTGAAATCGGAAGATATAGCCAAGATTAAAGGAGATTGTGGAAATTTATCTGTTCATATGAATGGTATGGAAGGCTGTGTGGAAACATTGGTGAAGGACGCTACGTTTATGAAAACTAAGATTGAACAGCTGGAAAATGCATCCCGAATGTCCAATCTTTGGTTAATAAACTTTCCTAGATCACAGTTTGTGACTCCTAAAGATATGTTTAAAAGTTATTTGGAAGAAATCTTGGGAGTTAAACCAGAGTCCCAACCACCTGTGGTTAAAGTTTATTACTTACCACAGGGTCAAAAATGCCGGGACAATCAACATGTTTGGTTCAATTTGCTTTAACAGCTGATAAAGATTGGTTTTATGAGAATGTTTTTCCGCAGGAGGAATGTGAGTTTTCATGGGTTGCTAGCGAGAGCTTTTCCTCTCCTGGCGAGAGAGACCCATTAGCATAGAAAGGAATTTCTCCTGCTCCGACCACGGGCTCTCCAGCTGGGTGCAATGATTTTCCTTAAATACCCTTGTGTTTGCCAAAATATCAATCGAATTCATTTGTCTTCCTGTACCCTTCCCAGCTTATATGCTTTCTAAATGCCCATCCTATTCCCAGTGCTGCTCTATGAAGTCCAATACACCTACTGTTTAAAATAGGTCTGTTTTCTCAATGGCTCATTTCTTTGTGATTATGCTGGTTATTTTCCTTTGTTTTCACCCTTTTGTGGACTCGGGATGTTGGTTGCTTTTTGATTGACTGATAGTCTGATCTGTTATTTAATTTCCTTGGATATTTTCAGATAACCACATTGTTTTCACAAATTAGTTGTTTCAAATCGTGTATATTTTGAAAATTGAAAAAAAAAAGAAAGAAAAATGGTTTTGTCTGGCTCTGTGTGGTGCATCCTGGGATGCACCAGCTGGGTCAGACTGCTATATAAGGTAGACTATGCCTTATATGGCAGTCTGACCTCACCCAGTGCATCCCAGGATGCACCACGTGGGGCCCGATGCCGCCATTTTTCAAGATTAGCTTTCTGCATCAGCCTGTATGATGCTTAATCTTTGCAGCAAAGAACTATCGGGGGGAATATTCAATGGCGGCAGCTAGCACTGATAAAGCGACTAGCCATTGCTGCTGACCTGTGACCCCGGACATATCTAGCCATTGACACCAAATATTTGGTTGGCCAGATAGTGCTGCAGCTAACCAGGCAGTGGTGATATTCAGCCGCTGCCCAGTTAGATAAAGCGATGAAAGTTAGGCGGCCTTTCAGGTGTGTAACTTTCACCATTTTGGGATAACCAGCTAGCAGCTGAATACTAGCCAGCTATCCCTGGGTACCACCTCTGTTTTGCTCACAGAACACCCTGACCCTAGTTGGCTAGTGTCAGGGTGTTTAGTTTTGGCACCTGGGGATATTCAGTGACACTAACTGCATTATTGTCACTAAATGGCTTTTGAAAATCCCCCCCCCCCATCGTTTTTAGAAACTGGAAATCTTCTATATGTTCCAGAGAGTATCATTCATTATATAATGCCACTGGATCTGGCACTAGTATATAATACCATCTCCCTTATCATTGTTTCCTGAATTGTTTCTGTATTGTGCATCATTTAAAAAGAAGTTGATTTAAGGAATGTCCACTTCGGGTTTCATTTGTACTGTGAGACTGCTTTATATAATAATCTTGTTCTAACAGGGATTTATCCAACAATATCATTGGATATTCGAACTGTGATTTTCTGGTAGCTGTGTTTCTCTACCACAGTAGATGATAGCAGAAAAAGGCTAGTCTGACCAGTTAATCCTAACTACACTGATAAGAATATATACTACTTGTAGGATATCCAGATACATTTTTGTTTTACTCATTGGTTCTCTACACGCCACTTCTTTCTTCTCCTAATAAAATGTCTTACCACCAAGACTTTCTGTTGTTGTTGTTAACTGCTATCAAGTTAATGTCAACTCATGGCGATCCTATAGACAAAGATAGTTATCCTAAAATGTGTTCTATCTTTAGTCAGGTAGCTAATTGTTGATAGAGTTGCATCGATAGCTATTGTTATGGTATTGATCCATCGCATTGTCAGTCTTCCTATTTTACACTGATCTTCAACTTTGCCAAGAATGTTATCTTTCTGTAATAATCTCTCTTTCCATGATGTGTCCAAAGTATTAAAGTCAAAGACTTGTCATTTGAGCTAAGGAAAGCTTAGGTTTGATCTTCTTTAATACTGACTGATTGTTCTTTGGGAAGTCCATGGTATACATAGCATTCTTCAATATCACCATAATTCAAAGGCATCAGTTTCCTGTCTCTTTTTCACTGTCCAACTTTTGCATCCATATGATGTTATTGACAATACAAGCCTTATAATAATATAAACCAGCTATCAAAACTACTGAAGCTGTTGCCTGAACATCTGATCTCTTAATTCCTGGTGGACATACTGGACAGTACCCAATCACCACCAACTTGCTGGCATAGTTTAGTTGGTTTATTGGGTGTTGTAGCCTCTTAGTGCAAACTTGGCTACTCCATAGTAGTTGCTGTATTGTAGTTATGCTTCCTTTCTCTGCCCTTAGCTTTGTCCTTATCACACTGACTTGATTCTGCTTGAGGGAATGAATGGTGGATTGCTTGCAATACTTCAACCACCCAATCCTTTTCCTCCCACTGTAATAGAATATGGCAGCAGATAAGGAGGCTCAAGGAAGTGGTGGTGACACCTGTGGTGAAGAAGGCTGATGGGAAATTGCAGGGCTGTAGTAATTTCCACTCCATTTCTAAACTGCCCTTTTTAGTGAAGTTAGTGGAGAAGGAAATTGTGGCTCAGATTGGAGGATTTCTGGAAGATCATGAACTTCTAGATGTGGGCCAGCGGAGGTTTCACCTAGGGAGTGGGGTTGAACCTTTATTGCCGGCTCTGCTCGACCAAGTTTATGTGTGGCTTAAGCAGGGAATACCAGTGCTGTTGGTATCACTGGACTTATCAGCACCATTCAATCTTGTTGAGCATTGCCTCTTCATGGAATGCTGTAACGCCCTAAGGTTGGATGGTCAAGTGCTCTCCTGGATGGACCCGTTCATGACTGAAAGATGTTTCAGAGTTTGAGGGCCGGTTGACTGTTCCTCCCTCTACACCTGGGAGTGGGGGGTACCACAGGGCTCCCATTTATCCCCTCTATTGTTCAATAGTTACCTGCAGCCTTTGGGGTCTCTGGTATGCTCTTTTGGCCTGTCCTTCTATGCTTATTTCGATGATCTACAGATTTTGGCTCCCCTGAATGGGAATTTGGAGACTGCAGTAGAACGGGTGAATGCCTGCTTGCTGCAAGTCCATGCCTGGTTATTAGTGAGTGGTCTCATCTTCAGTGTAGATAGAACTGTTTGCCTGTGTTTTGAAATGGTGCCCCACTCTGATTTTTAGCGTCAGCCCACTATCTCCAGGTTTCAGATCCCGTTGACAGAGGAATTGCGTTCACTGGGCATTATGCTGGAACTAATGTTGGAGAGAAGCAGGTCTCTCATGTTATCCAGTCTGCCTGGGGTAAGCGCTCATACCTTAACAAAGCAGACATGTGACTGGCTGTCCAGTCCTTGGTGATTGGTACTCTTGACTACTGTAACGCCTTGTACGTTGGGTTGCTGCAGCAGGCTCTTTGTTGCAGGAGCCCAGTGCCAAAAGAGTGCTCCATCCTCACTGACCCAGCTGCACTGGTTGCAGTTCAAATTGTTGTTGGTGGTTTTCAGGATGCTGTGGGATTTGTGCCCAACGTATTTGCGGATACTGTCCATCCCACCCATTACAGTCATCCCAGGCCAGGTTTTTAGCAGTGTCGGGGCTGGAGATTACAAGCAGGGTCTCCAGTCGAGCTAAAGCATTCCGGGTTGTAGTGTACAAATTGTGGAATACCCTTCCCCAGGAACTTTGCATGCAGTCTTCTCTGGTAGCTTTCCATAAGCTCTTGAAAACTTGGTTGTTCCCTGGTGGTAGAAGGGTGCAGTAGTTGCAGAGTGCGGTCTAGTTGTGTCAGTCATTGGTGGGAACTGGTGATTGGTTTGGGTGGGAGATGGGAAAGTGGGCTATTGGGGTGGGTTTGGGATTCCTGTTCTGTGGGATTTGCTAATGATGTTTTATGTAGGACTTACATTGTACATCCTTTTGAATGAATGTTCTGTTCAGAAATGTGGTTAAAACTCCTGTAAATAAATACCATAAATAAAGACCTTTGGGATATCTAGTCTGCCAATTTCACTTCTGGTGAATGCCAAAGATACCATTTGATCTATGTTTTTTCCTTCACTTCTTTGCCACCAGGGATCTTCCGTCTTTATTCCATAAATGTTTAATTCCATTACCATTTGTCTCTCAAAAACCTGCATGGGAGCCTATTCCATGCATCCATGATCCTTTCTATGAAGAAATATTTTCTTATATTCTGATGATTGTTAGTTTAGTTCCCTGGAATCTCATTCGATGAGCTTTTTAAATTTTATATTTATGCAGTTTTATAAACAAATGTAAGAAAATTCTTAAGAAAACCTTGAGTTCCCATGCAAGATACAAATAACATAATGAAAATAGAAAATGTATCTATGCCTTCCTATTATCTCAAGTTCACAAATAAGGAAGAGCTCCAATTCACCACCAATAAGGAAAAAACACAATCAGAGCTCCAATTCACCACCAATAAGGAAAAAACACAATCAGAGCTCCAATTCACCACCAATAAGGAAAAAACACAATCAAATACAAACGAAAAAAGACCCACTTTAACAACAGGATTACAAAAGGTCACACTATGAGCAAGGATTATGATCCTAGGTGTCTAAGTTGAATTAAGGGTTCATTCTTCAGGCAATTAGGTACTTTGGGAGGGTACAAAAATAGGAGTTTATCCATGTTTTTGTGTTGTAAAATGAAGTTTTAGATGTACTTTTAGGTGAGTTCAATTCTGGAATATGTACTTCCTTTTAATATTTTTAAAGGAGGGATACGTTAGAGTTAGTATCAGTTCTAGTAAAGTGGTTCCCAACCTTTTTGGTTCTGAGGATCCCTTATTCCATTACCCTTTCTCTCCCTCCAGGCACATCCCTACTAGTCCCACCTCTTTCCCCAAGGCCAACTCTACCAAACTTCTTTCTCTCTCAGTTCTCCATCTTATTTCCATCATCAGTCCCTCTCTCTCTCCCACTCCACAGAAGCACCATATTCCCCACCTCTATTGTCTCTCCCCTCCCATTCCCAATCCCACTATTCTCTCTTATCACTTTCTGTCTCCCCATCCTCTCATCACAATGTATCCTTCTTCCCTCTCCACTCCCACCATTCCCTCTCTTTAGCTTCAGCATTCACTCCATCCTCATCTGGTCAGGCTTCTGCTGGTGCTGCTACCATTTCTCCTCCTGCTTTTAGCCCACATAAGTGAGGCCGAGGGCCAACGGGTCAACAGGAGTCTAGAACAGACAGGAGCCATACAGCCACGGTGCTTGGGGCTGCTTCCTCTTTCACTGCAGCCCAAGCCAAAATGTGCACTATTCTGACAGCGTGATACTCCAGAACAGGATACAGTGAAAGAGAAAGCAGCCCTAGGTATAGTGGCTGCCAATTTTAAATTACATAGTTGAGGTGGGTAGCCAGTTGAGAAAGAAATCAATGCCAAACATTGCTCCTTCTTGGGTTGGAGGGCAGGGGGATAGAGGTTTGTTCTACTCAGATGATGTCAATTGGCTTTGATGGCAGCAGCTGGATGATGCCATCAGATTTCTCTGCAAGCGAGAATGATTTTAGGATTGTGGGGGGGAGTCAGTTAGAATTGGAAAACTCAATTTCCCAACTGGACTGTTTCATTGATGTTTACCAAAACTCAAAAGCCCTCATTATGAGCCCATAAATAACCAGGACACTAAAAGCATAATTTTTAAAACCTATTTTTGTGCATAAGTATTGTTTTATGCACACAAAAGGCCTCTTATAAAATTAGGCCATGCCTGAAATGGCATGCAGTGCAAATCAGTGCGTACTTGTACAATAGGCATTCTCAGGAAAAGAGTTTGGGTGGGCATAGAGAGAATCACAATGCACTTAAAGTAAGCACTAACATTTATGCTTGCTCTCAAACAGACGTGGAGTCCGATTCAGTAAGGGGCACGTCCGGGCCATCTGGACAGCCGAAAAATGGACAGCCCTAAAACCTACCCAATTCTGCAACCACAGGAGCCAGACATTCCCGTGGCTGCAGAATTGGGCACTTAGATGGCCCGGCGCTGCCCCGATTCCCAGACGCGAGATGTCCACCCAGCACCCCATCCAGCCCACCCTATGATCCTGCATCCCATCGCCATGGCACCAGGACACCCAGCAGGAGTGCCGAAAGCCCGCCAAGGAGGAAAATGTCTTTTCCCCGCTGCCAGACCCTCGGCAGGGGGCAGCCAATGCCAGGATCGGGTGGCAGGGACTCACCTGGAGCCCCCCTAGCTGTTTGGTGGGGCTGCCTGGCCTGTCCGCTGCCTCACCCAGAGCTTATACCATCTCAGAGGTGGTATAAACCCAACATCTACCTTGCCACCGGTGGATGCACAGGGCCGTGACCTGAATCGGCCCTGAACATCCAGGTGCCTTGGCCCACCCCTGTTCCACCTCCATTCCTCCCCCATCCAGCACTCCCCGCACAGCTGCTCTCTGCGTAAGGGGAGCACTTGAGGCAGCATACAATCCCGGCATTTAGTGGGGCTGGACATCACACCATGACATACAGCACCGCTATTCGCTGGTCAGAATCGGGCCCATAATGTCTTTGCCTTCAATTTAGGTGCAATTTCTGTAGGATTTGTGCTAGTATTTTATCAAGATCCATAGGTGCCTATGTGTCTTATAAAACAGGCTAGAAATAGGCACTTTCTTGCCCTATTAATCTTATCACTAATTGCTATCCTGCAGCTAGGTTCAGAGCCACTTAAATGAGAGCACAGATCCTTAGTCAATGAAAAGATTTAGAAGCTTCCTACTTCTGTTACCATTTAAGACAGCATAACTGAGCTACTGGATTCTAAAATTTGTTTGTGAAGGACTCTGTGATAACAAATAGGCAGAGACTAGGTTCTGAACACACAGAATTATTTATACATGTAGTGAGTGCCTGGTTAAATTTGTAGTCTTCAAAAGGAAAACATTCAGGATTACACAACAAAGGAGTATTTTATAAATCATTTTTGTGTGCAAAATGGCATTTTATGTATGTAAATAGGCTCTTATAAAATTAGGTCACCCCTACAAGTACATGCAATGCAAGTCGGTGCATACAGAGTAGTTACTCACCTGTAACAGGTGTTCTCCAGGAGCAGCAGGAATCAGTCCTCACTTATGGGTGACATCGACATCGATGGAGCCCCCGGGCGGAGCAATTCCCCAGCTTTCTAAGAAAGCCTTTGGGAATACTGCACGCATGCGCGGTCCCCTTCCCACCTAAATGTGCCATCTTGCTCAGTCCAATGACATAGCTAAAAGACAGCACACAAAAATGTAAAAAAACTATGTACAACTGCAACTCTCAGGGGAGGAGGGAGGGTTGTGAGGACTGATTCCTGCTGCTCCTGGAGAACACCTGTTACAGGTGAGTAACTACTCTTTCTCCAGGACCAAGCAGGAAGTCAGTCCTCACTTATGGGACTCCCCAGCTTCAGGCTACCGGGGACCCAGAGCTGAAAAAATGAGCTCCCTCTAGCCACAGCATCAGAGAAAGGATTTCACTGAAACACACCCCCACCGGTAGCCCAACCAGAGGGCTGGAGGGTAGGAGTTGCCTAAACCTCAAAGAGATTCCGAGCACTGCCTGACCGAAAGCACTGTCCCTACGGGACTCACACTCTAGGCAGTAATAGGCCGCAAAAATCTGGCTTGAGGACCAAGTTGCAGCCCTGCAGATGTCTACCAACGGTACAGAGTGGAGATGAGCTACTGAGGCAGCCATTGCCCTGACACGGTGGGCCGTGACCCGAACCTGCAAAGGAAGGTCAGCTGCCCTGTAAGCCCAGGTGATGCAGTCAGCCACCCAGATGGACAAGGTATGCTTGGAGACAGGCAACCCCAAGTTATTAGGGTCAAAAGATACGAAGAGCTGAGTAGCCCTCCTATGCCCCTGCGCACGCTCAAGGTAGAAGGATAAGGCCCTCCTACAGTCCAGGGTATGCAGGACTGTCTCAGCCCGGCTGGCATGGGGCCTAGGAAAGAACGTTGGAAGAACCACCTCCTGGTTGAGATGGAAAGAGGAGACAACTTTAGGGAGGAACTTAGGATGAGTCCGAAGGACTACCCTGTTCCTATAGAAGCGAGTGTAAGGCCTGTCACAGACGAGAGCCTGAAGCTCACTCACCCTCCTGGCTGAGGTCAGGGCCACAAGGAAAAGAGCCTTCCAAGAAAGGAAGCGGAGAGGACATGTAGCCATCGGCTCAAAGGGTGGGCGAGTCAGTTGCTGGAAGACCACATTCAATTCCCACTCAGGGGCAGGTGGACGGAGAGGAGGCTTGAGCAAGAGCAAGCCTCTGAGAAATCTGGACACCAAGAGGTGAACCAACAGAGAGTGTCCCTCCACCAGTGAGTGGTGAGCTGCTAAAGCAGAGAGGTGGGCCCGAACCGAATTGGACTTAAGGCCTTGATTGGACAAGTGCAGCAGATACTGAAGCAGTATGGGTACAGTGCAGGCGAAAGGATCCTCCTTGCGCTGCTGACACCACATGGAGAACCTTCTCCATGTCAGGGCATAGGTTTTCCTGGTGGACTGCTTTCTAGAGGCCAAGACCACCTCTTCCACCTCTCGGGGTGGGCCCCAAGGAGCCAACACTACACTTGCAGCCTCCAGGCCATCAAATTGAGAGATTTGAGATTGGGGTACAGACAAAAACCCTGATCCTGAGAGAGAAGATCAGGTTGCAACCCCAGAGGTAGTGGTGTGTCCACGGCTAGCTGGAGCAGAAGTGGAAACCAGGGCTGCCTCGGCCACCTGGGAGCTATCAGAAGTACCGAGGCCTTGTCCCTTAGAATCTTGAACAAGGTTCGGGCCACCAGAGATGTGGGAGGAAACGCATACAGGAGGCCCTGGGACCAAGAAATCAGGAAGGCATCCGCTGCTATCCTCAGGGGATGTGGTTGCCTGGAACAGAACCTGGGCAGCTGCCGGTTCAGGGGACTGGCAAAGAGATCTATGGATGGGAGTCCCCATCTCAGGAAAATGTTCTGAACCACCAAGGGGTGCAGTTGCCACTCGTGGGATTGCAGAATCCTGCTCAACCTGTCTGCCAGGAAGTTTTCCTGGCCAGGGAGATAAACAGCCTTGAGAAACATGTTGTGTTTGAGAGCAAAAGAGCACAGGACCTGTGCCTCTCGACACAGGAGCCTGGACCCCGTGCCTCCCTGCTTGTTCACAAAGAACATAGCCACCTGATTGTCCATCTGCACCAGAACAGACTGGTGAGCCAAGGTGTGAGAGAACGCTTTGAGGGCTAGGCGAATAGCCTGGAGCTCCAGGAGGTTGATTTGCTGCGTGGCCTCCCATGGAGACCACAGGCCCTGGATGCACCTGTCTAAGCAATGGGCACCCCAGCCCTGCAAGGAGGCATATGTGGTCAGCACCACCGTGGAAACAGGTACCTGAAAAGGCACCCCCTGTAACAAATTGTGTGGTTGTAGCCACCACTGTAGAGTCCAGGAATGGTTTGGACACCTGCACTTTGTCTGCAAGGCTTCCTGTGGCTTGTTGCCACTGAGTTCGGAGACACCATTGTGCAGGTCTCATATGGAGGCGAGCATTGGGGGTCACATGCACCGTCGATGCCATGTGGCCCAGGAGCTGTAGACAGAGTCTGGTGGAGACTTGCGGCCTGCTCAGAAACTGGCTTGCCAAGTCTATGAGTCTTTGAGCCCTGTCTCTTGGCAAGTAAGCCTTTGCTTGCAGGGAGTCCAACCTTGCCCCTATGAACTCGAGGTTCTGGGAGGGGAGCAAAGTGGACTTTGCGAAGTTTATGACAAAGCCTAGGTGCTGAAGGAGGGAGACAGTTTTGAGGGTGGCTTGCCGGGCCTCCTGGGAAGTCTGACCCTGATGAGCCAGTCGTCCAGGTAGGGGAAGACAAAAAAACCCTGGTTCCTTAAGTAGGCCGCCACCACTGCCAGACACTTGATAAAGACCCTTGGGGCGGAGGTCAGGCCAAAGGGTAGTATTCTGTACTGGTAATGGTTTCCTCCCACAATGAACCTGAGGTACCTTCTGTGGTCTGGATGAATGAGGATGTGAGTGTACGCATCCTTTAGGTCTAAGGAGCATAGCCAATCTCCCTGCTGGAGGTAGGGCAAAAGTGTTCCAAGAGTAAGCATCTTGAACCTTTCTTTCTCCACGAACTTGTTGAGATTCCTGAGGTCGAGAATAGGCCTGAGGCCCCTGGATCTCTTTAGTACAAGGAAGTACCTGGAGTAGAATCCGTGACCTTGCAGGTGGGGAGGCACCGGCTCCACCGCCTGGTCTAGAAGCAGACCTTGAAGTTCTTGAAGGAGGAGGTCTGTGTGCAGAGGAGGTCTTGGAGGCTCTCCAGGGAAGTAGGTCGGAGGCAACTGCTGGAAATGGAGCATATAGCCCTTGTGGACAATGCTCAATACCCAAGCATCTCCTGTAATGGGTGGCCACCGGTGGGTAAACAGGACTAGACGACCTCCTGTGCAGAGATGGAACAGCAGAAGTGGAAAGGCTATGCTGTGGGAGTCAAAAACCCCCTCCCTGCTAAGTGGAAGCAGGAGCCGGAGGCTTGGGGGTCTTCTGCCTACGGGGCCCATGTCCCTGTCCCTTGGCCTGCTGACCCTGCTGGGGAGATGGGGAGGCCTGATACTGAGGGAAAGGTTTGTAGGCAGCCGCCTTCCTCGGGTAAAAGGACTTCTTACCCGAGCCCTTCTTCCTCTGAGAAGGGGCAGAGGTTTTTCTGGACAGCCTTTGTCCTAGTCAGGTGCTCGGTTTCGAGCTCAGCCGCCTTCTCGGCCATGGGCTTGCCAAAAAGGTTTTCACCTCGGCAAGGGACATCGACCAACTTGTCCTGCACCCAGGGCTCGAGGTCCGATGACTGCAACCATGCCTGGCGTCGGGCCCCGATGCCGGCCGCCGCTACACGGGCCGAAGTCTCGAAGCCATCGTAGGCTGCTCGGGACATGAACTTGGAGCATTCCAGGATCCCCGAGGACAAGGTCTTGAACCTCTGCAAGGGTTCCCCGGAGAGGCCAGAAGAGAACCCAGCAAGTTCCTTTGCCAGGTCCCGTAGGTACATGCCCATGTACAGCTGGTAAGACTGGACACGGCAAGCAAGCATCGAGCCCTGGAAGCACTTTCTGCCGAAAGCATCCAGGTTCCAGGCTTCCCTGCCGGGAGGCACTGCAGAGTGCATCTTCTGGCTTTTCAGACGATGCATGGCCGATTCCACCACCATGGAATGGTGCGGCAGCTGCGCCTTCTGGAAACCAGGGCTCTTACGGAGTCGATAAATGGAATCGACCCGCTTGCTCAAAACCGGCGCCGAGGCTGGTGCCTCCCACATCCGGAAGAGGAGCCGTTCCAGCATCAGAGGAACAGGCACAGTAAAGGACTCCTTCGGAGGAGAGTCATACTGGAGGGCCTTGAGCTCTTCGGCTCGAGGCTCCTCCTCGGGGTCCGCGGGAATCGCCAAAGCCTTGGCCATGTCCCTGACGAACTCTGAGAACCTGGTGTCCTCTGGAGGGGACCTACTCCGGGGCTCGGACTGCGGTGAGTCCGAAAAGTATCGGAGGACTCCTCGTCCTCCGTCTCCCACGCAGACTCATCCGAAGAGGAGTCAGGGGGGTCTCCTACCGCGCGGGTCTCGGTGACACCTGCCCCGACACCGAAGGCACCGGCGTCGATGCCCTCGGTTCCGAGCAGGAGGTCGAGGGAGACCGTAACCAAGGATGACCTCGAACCTTCATGGTCTCGAGTATCAGCTCGGTCTCCGGGGTCGACTTAGACGTCGATGTCCCAGTGGTCAGGGCAGATGCACCAGCGAGGCTGGCCATCAGTACCCGCTGCTGATCCATGAAGGCAGACAATCTGCACTCCAAGGCTGTCAGCCTGAGTCCAAGCTCAGGAGACTCAGCAGCCACCGACTCAGGCCCCGGCAGCGCCGGGCCCGACGTCGGCTCCCTAGGAGGAGAGTCCACAAGGACAACAGGACTTACGTGTCTGGCAGGCTCCAGCTCCACACGGGGCATTTTGGACAGCTTCTCCTGCTCCAAGAGCCCGGGATGGCGGTCGGGGGTCCGAGACCTGGCCCTCGAGGAACCAGGGACCTCCTCCAACGCCGTCCTCATGAGCCGCTTCTTCCTCTTGCTTTCCAGATCAGGGGACCCCCTATCCGAGGAACCCCGGCGATGCTCGGGGTCAGACTCCCGAGACGTCGAGGCCTTGGACGAGGTCCGGGCCCGGCCAGAGGCGGAATCAGAAAAAATCCGTTCTTTCTGATGCTGGCGGCTTCGTAATGCCTTAGTGGACATTTTGCCACATGGGACACAGACCTTAGGATCATGATCCGGTCCGAGGCATCGAAGGTAGCAGTCGTGTGTGTCAGTGAGCGATATTAGTTTCTTGCACCGATCACACTTTTTGAAACCACCGGAAGCCATCGGGGAAAAAAGGGCCCCCGCGAGGTCAAAGGACCGGCCTTCCAGGGAAAAGCCAAAAAGGGCACGAACGCCAGCCACGAAGGGCAAAAACCAAAAAATAGAAGACAGGCTCGATACCGGTGTACCAAACCCGGCAGGAAGGGGAACCGGCGTCGAACTGGAGAAAAAACACGATGAAATCGCAAGAAAAAACGTCAATTTTTCCAGGTGACACGGACAGACGTCCGGTGGGCTCCACGGAAAAAGAAAGACTGAGCAAGATGGCACCTTTAGGCGGGAAGGGGACCGCGCATGCGTACAGTATTCCCAAAGGCTTTCTTAGAAAGCTGGGGAATTGCTCCGCACGGGGGCTCCATCGATGTCGATGTCACCCATAAGTGAGGACTGACTTCCTGCTTGGTCCTGGAGAATTGTACGGTACGCATTCACAGGAGTGCAGTTAAGATGGAGAATGGATAGAGTTGAGATGTACATATATTTTATAAAATATGCACTAATATTTACACCAGCTCTGCAACAGGCATGTCTGCTCTCCAACAGGCACTACTGCTGCTGAATTTGCGCTTGTAATTTATAAAGTCATATAAGCACCTATGTACAGTAAATCCTATAGGAACTTCTATTTGCAGAAGATAGGTTCCTAGAAAACCCTGTAAATACTGAAAACATGAATACAGAACCACTGATCCTATGGGAGACCTCTTCCACAATACACTTTTGCTACCTATCAACATAAAACACATTATTTCCTTGGAAAAAACAGCTTGCTTATTGACAACATGTAAACTTACCTTTCATGGTGATAGAGTTAAGAGGGCACTGTATTGGTTTTTAAATCTCTCAACCTTGGCTGCCTTCAAAAGAACCAAGGGAGAACTTGCTGTCATTCTATGGAGTAGGTGACGGAGATGGCGAGATGGATGGCAGATCAACATCAGCTGCCGCCTCCTCTGTAATCAACCCCATATAACTAGTTGAAGGTGTGGGAGATGTTTTTGTCCAAACTGGCTTGAAGTACTGCATCAGGTGCTTTGCTTGGATTTCCACCTCAATTGTTTCAGCGTCTCAGTGTAGAGAAGAAATATGGCTTTGAGTTTCCTTTAGAACTTGAGGCTGCATTCCAGCATGGGATAAGATTCCTCTATCTCCTTCGATAGCTGTTCCACCATTGTCACCCATCTCTCAATTTTAGCTATCTTTGGAGTCGATTGCTGCTCCTCGTCTTCATCATTGTCATCACTGTCCTTAATGCCCTGCTTAGCTATTGATCCGCAAACCTCTGAAGTAACTTTTGTATTTCCTGCAGCAGATTCATGAACAACTCTATGAATATCTTTTTCCTTATAGCGTATCAACCTAACTGTGAATTTGTTCCCACCGAATTCACGGCCTACTGCTACTACAGACATCCCAGACCAAAGTTTGTCTAGCACACAAACATTATCCATGAGGATCATAATAGTCTTCTTTCGCTTAGGCACACTTGTAAGCACACTTTCATTAGCACTTGCACTACGCTTGGAAGTCTCACTGAACCCCATCGAAAAGTTTGCCTACTGCACATATCTGCGAATAGCCATGAAGAGCCCGTGAAAAGTGAAAAATTTGTTACTTTTTATTTTGTGCAAATAAGCAAATCCATGAGCATGGAACGCATGAATATCGAGAATTGACTGTATCTTTATAAAATAGCATCAAAAATGGAAATTAGACTTACCTGCTAATTTTTGTTCCTTGAGGAACTCCAGTCCAGTCCCGAACCTCTGGGTAGTGCACCTCTTCCAGCAGCTTGGAGACTGAGTACGTCAGCTTCTTGAGAGCACCAGTACTAATACCACTGGCTCCTCCCATGAACTCCCAGTAATCTATTGACAAAGCAAACTCACAGGAGCAACAAATAAGTAGTAATACAGTATACATGCAATAATTTAATTAGCAAACTATGTGACAGCCTTCCAAGAGGCATCCTCCGAACTCCCTGGAGCAGGAAAGGCAAGAAAAAGGGAAAGAGAAAAAGAAACTCCCTGGAAAAAAACCACAAAGCTTCTGCCTAAAAAAGCTTAAAAAGGAAGAAGCCCATAGCAATCTCAACAGTATAGTCTTCAGAATATTATGCTAAACGAACCGCCGCTACGCAAATAAAAAACAGCAGTATCGTAAAGAAATCCTGGGTGAGATACGGGACTGGACTGGAGTTCCTTAAGAAACAACAATTAGCAGGTAAGTCTAATTTCCATTTCCTTATCGTCCTTCCAGTCCAGTCCCGAACCTCTGGGATGTAACAGAGCAGTTACCTAATGGGAGGGACCCGCCAAACCGGCCTGCAACACTGCCGATCCAAAACGAGCCTCTCCCGCCGCCTGAATAGTCAGGCAATAGTGTTTACTGAAAGTATGTAGCGAAGACCAAGTAGCTGCCCGACAAATTTCTATCGGGGGAACTAAACTATACTCGGCCCACGAGGTTGCCTGAGCTCTAGTGGAATGAGCTCGCAGTCCTATAGGTACTGCATGACCGTGCAGAATGTAAGCTGAAGAAATCGCCTCACGAATCCATCTGGAAATGATAGCCTTGGCTGCCGCTTCTCCCTTGCGTGCACCTCCAAATAGGAGAAACAAACGATTTGATCTGCGAAAACCCTCGGAAGACTTCAGGTAACACTTAAGGGCCCTCTTGACGTCCAAACGGTAGATGTCACGCCCCAGCGCAGGCCCATCAGAGTCGCCCAACACTGGCAGGGATACCGACTGATTTATGTGAAAAGCCCAGACCACTTTCAGAAGGAAAGAAGGAACTGGATGAAGAACCACCCTTCCTGAAGAAAATGACAGAAATGGTTCCTGACAAGATAAGGCCTGCAATTCCAAAATCCTGTGTGAAGAACAAATTGCTACCAAAAGGAGTGTCATAAGAACATAAGACATGCCATACTGGGTCAGACCGAGGTCCATCAAGCCCAGTATCCTGTTTCCAACAGTGGCCAATCTAGGTCCTACGTACCTAGCAATATCCCCAAAAGACACAGGTTCCATAATGCTTGTACTGGGTCAAGCATTGATATCCTGGGTCCCTTTTTAATAGTGGTTTATGGACCTTTCCTCCAGGAACTTGTCCAAACCTTTTTTAAACCCAGCTATACTAACATATACTAACTACATCCTCCGGTAACAGATTCCAGAGTTTGATTACACGTTGAGTGAAAAAATATTTTCTCTTATTTGTCTTAAATAGTTTACCCTGTAGCTTCATTACATGTCCCCTAGTCTTTCTATATTCTGATAGCGTAAACAATTGATCCACGTTTATCCGTTCCACTCCATTCATTAATTTATAGACCTCTATCATATCTCCCCTCAGCCGTCTCTTTTCCAGGCTAAAGAGCCCTAACCTTTTTAGCCTCTCTTCATAGGAGTAGCCTTCCATCCCCTTCACCAATTTGGTGGCTCTTCTCTGTACTTTTTCTAATAACGCTATGTCCTTTTTAAGATACGGCGACCAGAATTGCACACAATATTCAAGGTGCGGTCGTACCATGGAGCGATACAGAGGCATTATAATATCCTTTGTTTTATTCTCCATCCCTTTCTTTATGATACCTAGCATTCTATTTGCTTTCTTGGCCGCCGCTGCACACTGGGCGGAGGGTTTTAACATGTTATCCACGATGACTCCTAAGTCCATTTCCTGGGTGGTGGTTTCTAATGTGGAGCCTTGCATCGTGTAACTATAGTGTGGGTTGTTCTTTCCTAGGTGCATAACTTTGCATTTGTCCACATTAAATTTCATCTGCCATTTGGATGCCCAGTCCTTCCAATTTATCCAGATCCTCCTGCAGTTTTCCACAATCCTCTTGGGTTTTAACAACTTTAAACAGTTTTGTGGTCATCTGCAAATTTGATAACCTCACTAGTTATTCCCTTTTCCAGGTCATTTATGAATATGTCAAAAAGCAGCGACCCAGTACAGATCCCTGGGGTACTCCACTATTCACTTTTTTCCATTGGGAATATTGGCCATTTAGCCCTACCCTCTGCTTTCTATCTTTTAACCAGTTTCCCGATCCACAATAGTACACTGCCTCCTATCCCATGACTTTTTAGCTTTGCCAAAAGTCTCTGATGGGGGACCGGGTCAAAAGCTTTCTGGAGTGCCAGCTACACTCTATCAACCGACGAACCTTTGTCTACCGGGTTATGCACACCTTAAAAGAAACATATCAGATTAGTAAAGACAAGATCTTCCTTGTCTAAAGCCATGTTGGCTGTCGTCCCATTAGGCCATGACTATCTACATGTTGTGTAATTTTGTTCTTTATGATGGTTTCTACCATTTTCCCTGGTACTGACGTCAGGCTCACCGGTCTGTAATTTCCCGGGTCACCCCTGGAACCTTTTTTAAAAATTGGTGTTACGTTGGCGACCCTCCAATCTTCAGGTATTACAGATGATTTTAATGAAAGTTCACAGATAACCAATAGCAGGTCTGGCAATCTCATATTATTTCAGTTCTTTCAACACTCTGGGATGTATACCATCCGGTCCAGGTGATTTGCTACTATTCAGTTTATCAAATAGTTGTAATATATCTTCCCGGTGTAGTGATATTTCTCTCAATTCCTCTGCAGTATCTCCTTTAAATACCACTTCAGTCATGTCTTCAACGTTAAGTCCTTTAAAGAGGCTTGACTCAAAGGTTCAAAAGGTTCCTTGGTCAACACCCTCAGAACCAAGTTGAGATCCCACGAAGGAACCAGCGCCCTGCGTGGCGGCCGTAGACAAGTTACCGTGCGAAGAAAACGCAACATATCCAGATGAGAACCCAAAGGCTCCTTATGAATCTTTCCACGAAAAAAAGCAATTGTCGCCAGCTGCACCCGCAAGGAGCTGGACGCCAATCCCTTATCAAAACTGTCCTGCAAAAATGCCAGCACCTCCGGAACCATTGCAGAAGAGGAATTCAGCTTTCTAACCGCACACCACTCTTCAAAAACACGCCAGACGCGTATGTAGGCTAGTGAAGTCGATCTCTTGCATGCATTTAGCAAGGTTGAAATGACGGAAGCCGTATAACCTTTGCGCTTCAACCTCGCCCTTTCAAGAGCCAAGCCGGAAGAGAGAATCGACTCACTTAAGGCATGCGTAGCGGACCCTGCAACAGAAGGTTGCTCCAATCTGGGAGATGCCATGGCTGGGACACTAGGAGTCGCACTAGATCCGCGTACCACGGGTGTCTTGGCCAGTCTGGAGCTATGAGAATGATACATCCGCGATGTGCTTTGATCCGCTGAACCACTCAGCCTATCAAGGCCCACGGAGGAAAAACATAGAGAATTCCCTCTGTCGGCCATTGCTGCAATAGCGCGTCTATGCCTTCCGACATCCTTTCTCATCTTCTGCTGAAGAACTGACTGGTCTTGGCGGATTCAAAGGTTGTCATAAGATCCATCAGAGGAGTTCCCCATCTGCGTACTTCCTGAGCGTAGACCTCTGGGTGGAGAACCCATTCTCCTGGGTCCACACAAACCCAGCTGAGATAGTCTGCTGTCACGTTGTTGACCCCCGTGATATGCCCTGCTGATAATGACGCTAGTCGGGGCTCCACCCAGTGAAATAACTCCTGGGACTGATCCTCGAGCGGAACACTGCCTGTACCGCCCTGCCGATTGAGATAAGCCACTGCCGTCGCATTGTCTGACAAGACTCTCACCGACCGGCCTAGAAGCCCCTTCCTGAACGCCTCAAGCGCCTGAAACACTGATCTCAATTCTAATCTGTTGATCGACCAACCGGCCTCCTGTGTGCTCCAAAATCCTTGAGCACAGCGCCCCACACAGTGAGCCCTCCAACCTGCCAGACTGGCGTCGGTGAGCACCGGCATCCACTGTGGAGGCTCTAGGGGCATGCCCGCAGTCAGGTTCTCCTGACTGAGCCACCATTGAAGTGCGATTTTGACCTCCCATGGACAAGGAAGACACTGGGTTAGAGAGCCGGTCTGGTGTGACCACCGAAGAAGCAGAGCCCTCTGCAACGGCGGCATATGCACTCTTGCCCATGGTACCACCTCCAGAGTGGCCGCCATTGTGCCCAATAACTGAAGGTACTGCCAGGCCATCGGGCTCGTGCGCCTTACAAAGGCCCGCACCAGACACTGTAGACTCTGCACCCTGTGCTCTGGCAGAAAGACTGCCCCTGACTGTGTGTCGAACTGGATTCCTAAGTATTCCAAGTTTTGGGAAAGAGTCAATCGACTCTTGGCCCAATTGACCAACCAGCCCAGGCTCTCCAGAAGCTGCATCACCCATGCACTAGCCTGGATGCTCTCATCCCTGGACTTTGCCCTGATTAGCCAGTCATCAAGAAGGATGTACTAGCACCCTTTCCTTTCGAAGTGCTGCAGCTACAACTACCATGACCTTGGTGAATGTCTGCGGCGCCGTTGCCAAACTGAATGGTAATGTCTGAAACTGAAAGTGCCCCATAGGCACCGCGAACCACAGATATCGTTGATGGTCTGCTTTGATAGGAATGTGTAAATACGCCTCCATAAGGCCTAGAGATTTTAAAAACTCGCCCTCTCTCACCGCTACTATCACAGACCACAACGTCTCCATGCGGAAATGCGGAACCCCGAAGGCACCAGTTTACCCCCTTGAGATCTAGAATTGGGCGCCAGGAGCCATCCTTTTTGGGGACCATGAAATAAATTGAGTATCGACCTCCTCCGTATTGGTGTGTGGGAACCAGGACTACCGCCCGCAATTGAAGACGACGAGCGAGGGTCTCTTTTACCGCCAGAATCTTGCCCGGCGCTGCGCAGGGGGACTTGACAAAGGAGTCTGCAACCGGTCGTGCAAACTCGAGGGAATAACCCTCGCGGATGATCTCCAACACCCAGTGGTCAGATGTTATATGGGTCCAGGAAGGGTAAAATTCCCATTGCTGACCTCCCATGGGTTGCACCCCTGCCTGGTCCCTTCTGACTTCATTGTGACTTTTTAAAAGCAGCTGGTGAAGGGGCGACAAATCCTCTGCCTGCCGCCCGGCACCCTCTGAACCCGGGATTCCGAGTAGCAAATCTACCTCTCTGGAAACTTGAGAGCTGGGAGGTACGAAAACGTCTAAAATCTCGTGCCTGGCCATGAGGCGCTGTAGTATTGCGCCCCTGTTTCGGCTTATCCTCCGGCAGGCGACCTCCCTTGGACTCACCCAAATCCTTAACCAACCGGTCCAGGTACTCCCAGAAAAGGAGTTTCCCCTTGAAAGGAAGTTTACTAAGAAGGAACTTGGAGGAAGAGTCCGCTGCCCAATTTCGCAGCTACAGATAACGACAAGCCGCCACCATAGAGGCCATACTCCGAGCTAAACTGCGAATGAGATCGTACTGCACATCTGCAAGGAAAGCCGCTCCTGATTCTATCTTAGCAATTTCTGATCCCTGCTCAAGAGCGAAAAACCTCCCATTCCTGATCCAGAAGAGGGTAAAGACAAGAGAAGGCTCTAGCCCCCCTTAGGCCTGCTTCCGGCAGATCCCACTCAACTTAAATCATCTGTTTAACCACTCAGTGAACAGGAAAAACAGCCTGGGTGCTGCGCACCACTTGGATGAGAGAATCTTCTAGGGCATCTTCATCCCACAGGGTGACTGGTTGGCAAATTGAAGGCCTGCATGGACTCAGCAATCAAAGCAGGTAACTCCTCACTACGAAATACAAGGACAATGCATG